>PVIU01002212.1:0-180094 GCA_004026605.1 Ondatra zibethicus | reverse complement strand
TACTTCCTCCCCCCTCCATCCCCCACCCCCAACAGGGTCTCACTTAATTCAAGTTAGACTAGAACTCATTTTGTAGCTGAGAATGACCTTGAACTAAAGCTGTTTTATCCAGGACTGGGGATAGAATCTAGGGCTCATGCCTGTTAGCAAGCAGTCTTCCAACTGAGCCACATCCCCAACAGAATCACTCACTGTTATTATTGCCTTTCCTTTTTTGTCTGTCCAGAACTCTGTGGCTAGATCTTAGACATCCTTGTTAGCTTTAATAAAACTTCCCACTGTACAACCTCGCGGTTTAATAACCACTAATCGTTCCCTTGATGCTCCTGAATCAGGTTGAATCTCTTTGTGCTGACATTGGATGACATCTCTGATATGTTAATGGATTTTGGCCCCCAGAGATCTCCTGATCAACATGTCTGTCTATTAACTGTCTCTCAGAGCAGCGTTCACCTCTGAGTCCTCATTAAGATTCAGACTCTGATGCTCTTCTGCCTGGAGTAACCTCTTCCCATACATTTGCCCAGACGACTCATCATTGCCACCAAGACATAAATGCTGATATTTCCAAGAAGCTCTCGTGATTTCATTCCCCAGCCATCTTCTCTCTAAATTCTAACCATGCTGAGTTTGCCCCTCTTTTTGTCTTGGGTTGCTAATTTTTGCATATATATTTTTATTTATACCACAGCTAGGCTAAAAGTGTTTTGCAAGTTGGGAATCATTATTTACATTCTAAGTTGAGTTTTTCTCAGTTTTCTGGTATACAGTTTTGGTATCTGGCAGGTGCAGTGGCTGGCTGGTCTTGCAAATGCTACCTTCAACATGAAAAGCAAGAAAACTGGCCCAGCCAGAAAGAGTCTGGCTGATGTACTTTACTGATGACATCAACTTGAAACTTTTTCTAACCACATAAAATACTTTAAAATAAAATATGGTGCATTCCCATTAAAACCAAAGCATAAAGGAACAAAAGTTATAAGTATTCATTATTATAGTTTTCAGATATCAACAATTATACTCAATCTCTAAAGAATGCAAGAGCAAACCTTTAGAACTACTGAGAGAATGCAGTATTGTCTAAGTCAAAAACTCTGGTCAATAAGTACAGTGAGTAATCAGAAAGTATAACCAGGTAAGAGACCAGATTCACAAAAGCTGTGGTAGATATTACTGTAATTATGTAAAGATGCATTACATTTGTTTATGCTGTATTTGTTTAATCTAAAGATGTGTGGCTGTTTCCCTGGCCTGCCTAAGGTACCTGATTGGTTTAATAAAAAGATGAATGGCCAATAGCTAGGCAGTAAAGGGATAGGCGGGGCTGGTGGGCAGAGAGAATAAGTAGGAAAGAAGGAAAGGGATGGAAGAATGGATGAGAAAGAAATGGAGATATCTGGGGCTAGCCAGGCAACTGCCCAGCCAGCCAGCCAGTCAGACATGGAGTAGGACATACAGAATAAAAGAAAGGTAAAAGCCCTGATGCAAAACATAGATGAAGAAAAACAGGTTAAGTTATAAGATCTAGTGGGATGAGCATAAACTAAGGCCGAGCATTCATGATTAATAATAAGTCTCCATGTCATGATTGGGAGCTAGTGGGTAGCCCCCAAAAAAGCCTGCCACAAAGAGCAACAAAATCGAAGCTGTCCGTGGAGGAAAAGCCTGCATAGAATTCCTGGCTTAAATAAAGAAAACCCACAAGACTTTGTGGAAGATAAGAGACCTGGTTAAGTGGGGAGATGTTCTGGTTTTGACTGGAAAACACATAGCACGGAAGCTGGCTTTCCCCATATTAAAAATTCAGTGTAGCATCAGGCTTTATTGGACAGAGCACGCTTATATGATTCCCCTGGAATAGGAGTCTGCTTGAATAACCACGCACACTTTGAACGCTGAGATTAATGAGCGATGACTCTTCATCAGAACAGAATTGTGCTAAAAATGGCACAGGACTCATGGAGGGAAGACAGGACAAAAAGAGCAGCCAAACTGAGGAGACCTATGCACAGTTTTGCTTTTCATGAAGTAGCAGTCCATGCCATTGGACGCACCAGTCAACAGATGGATGGGGGATTGCTAACTCCACTTTGTCAAGAAGACTGCTTTCGGATTGCCACCTGGGCTGCCGTCTCCAGGTTGTGCCTCCAGAGAGCTACCCAGCTCTTCACCCCCGGGCTTCACTTGATAGATGCTCTTTATGAACCACTTACATGGCCTCCGGGACCTTCTCTAAAGGAAGGTCTCAGCCATGTCAGGGGGTGAACATTCTTCCACCTTCCCCCAACTCCCTTTGTGCCTTCAGACCTGTGGTGGTATCAGTCTCCCCTCATTGTCATTCTTCCACAAAGATGTTTCTCGCAACTTTCCAACTTTTCTCTGCTACCTCATTTTGAACTGAGCAGACCATGCATTTTCTGTGGGTGCCTACTGATACCATGTCATTAACAAACTTAAATTCTAGGAAGACAAAAGGTCTAAGCCTATTTTAAAATCTTTAAGAATATAAATATGAAATATATTTATATCCTTGGGTATAGAAAAGCTATTTTTTGATTAAGATGTAAAACTTAAATTCCTAAGGGAAAGCACAGATGCATATTTTTAAATCAAAATGTCAAGCTGTTTTTGGCATTTGTATGTATGTAGAGAGAGACAGAGATAGAGAGACAGAGATGAGTATTCACATATGTGGGGACATAATGTATGTGCAAGTGTGAGTACATGTGTAAGTATATGTGTGAAAGCCAGAAGTTGACATGGGGTGCCTTACATGGCTGCTTTTAACCTTACATATTGAGGCAGGGTCTCTTGATGATCTTGCCCATTCAATTGGTCTCAGTACTCAGCTTATTCCAGAGGTCTCTGCCTATACCTCCAGAAGTGCTGTGGGACAATGGTCTGTACCCTGTCAGTTGTATTTTCATAAAATGCTGATTGGTCAGTAGCCAGGCAGGAAGCATAGGTGGGGAAACCAGGCAGGAGGTATAGGTGGGGCAATGAGAATTCTGGGAAGAGGAAAGACTCAGTCTGCAGTCGTCACCCAGACACAGAGCAGGAAAGATGTGACTGCCTTACTGAAAAAGGTACTGAGCCACGTGGCTAACACAGACAAGAATTAGGGGCTAATATAAGTTATAAGAGTTAATAAGAAGCTTGAGCTACTAGGCCAACCAGTTTATAACTAATGTAGGCCTCTGTGTGTTTATTTGGGACTGAATGGATGTAGGACCTGGTAGGACAGAAAACTCAGTCAACACAAAGGACTGCAATTATTGGGGAATGGCTGCAACACCCACAAAGCAATTACGTGGGTGCTGAAGATGCAAACTCCAGTCTGCATTAATAGTACAATAGTAGCAAGTAAATTAACCTGAGATATTATTTTGATTCTCACACAGAAGGCTCTTGAAATTGGTAATGTCTGGGACTGCTAAACAGGTAAGGTTATAGGCTCTGTCACTAATTTTGAGGACAATATGGTGTGTCTGTAAAAATCATTAATATGCATTCCTCATGACCCTGTGATTTGTCATCTGCTATGAATAAAAATGTGAGTATTTACTCAAAAAGGCATGCACTTGGTTGTCTATTATAGATCATTGATTGTAACAGGGAGAGAAAAGAGACCATGAGAGAATCCAAATGTGAACTTCTTGGAGCGTGATTCGCATGTTCATACCACAGATAACATACAGTAGCTTAAAAATCAACTATAAATATGCATATTCTGATCCAGACATGCTTCTGCTAAGTTCTCCTGAGTGAGCACCCATTCAAGTTCAGGGCATTACACATGCTCCACTTACCTTCAGAATGTAAGTGAACACACACAACTTTAAACCACACCCACAAAGCTGATATCTATTGCTGCCTTCACATGGGGAATGCTGGGAATATTTGAGGGGACTGTCAAGGATTTTTCAATTTTTCTGTATTCTAATATATATTTTCTGTACCTCACCCCTTTTTGTGTTGCTTAAAAGTTTACAATGTGACTGTATTTACATCTCACCTATAGAATTATAAGTTTTTAAACAAAGCGCTGTGGCTTAGATATAATTCCTTCAGAAGAAAGGGAGAGTAAAGACTCTCAAGTTCCCTTGCTCCAGGGAGCGTGAGTTAGCTATGCAGGTCAACTAGCCCAAGCCTGCCAGGTGGCTGGATGTGCAGCTGAGTTCATGACACATAGAAAACACTGTCTGGTTGTTTTCTCTTCCCCATTTGACCTGTGAGATGGTGCAGGGCTGAATCCCTCCAATGCCTGGATAGCCCAAAAGGGTAGGCAAATAAGAGCTCACTTATATTTGTCAGAGGAGGGAAGAAACAGGCCACATATGTTCATTGTTAAAACAGAACAACGTACATTCACATATGTTGACTGTCAGTGGGTAAACAAAGGATGCCTTTCTGGATTCCACCAGAAGATCAAATAGCTCTGGTTTGCGAAAACAAGAAAGAAAAGCAAAGCAAGGATGTGCGGCCAGATGAACGAGGGCTTTGAGAACAGTTTGTGACCCAGCGGACAGTTTCCAAGCTTCTTCTGTAGAGGCCAGGCTCTGTGGAGTGACCAGGCTACCATGGAATATGGATCTGGGTACTAGAATGCCAAGCCCGGAACCCAGCCTCCAAGCTGAGAGACTGTATATACATAAAGACTATCTGTGACAGGAATTGTGGGAACCTGCCACCCCACATCCTCACCAGCTCCTCAGGAGTTACCTACCAAGTCTCCCCTTTCCCATTGCCTCCCCTAGTCTCAACTGAGGACCAACTAGAGAATCCAGATGTACCCTCTACACTAACCATATAGGAGGTTTCACTTCCAGTCAGCCTGCCACCAGCTTCCCCATGGCAACAACCTCCCAGCAGCAGAGTGGACCTGAAGCCATTCACACACACACACACACACACACACACACACACACACACACACACACACACACACACACACACACACACACGCTGGATCTCTCTATGTAGATGAAGCAGGCCTTGAACTTCTGATTTTCCTGGCTCCACTTTCTAAGTGCTGGGATTACAAGCACGTGCTAACTTACTGAACCAAACAGTAAATGATGCCTTGGATGCTTGAACTGGAGTCCTGCCATCTACTCATGACCGTTTGTGTGTCTGAAATCCTAAAAGTCTCGACATCAATCGAAATGGCCCTTTAAACCTACTTCAAAGAACTGGTGCCATAAGATAAAAGATTTAAAAGGGGCTTTCCCATCAAGTAAGTTTGGGACACACCACTGAAATGATAAAGTGTTTGGCTTGTTTGTTAGCTTTTGGTAGGACTTCGCAAAGCCTTCAGCCTTGCTAGTATGCTATCGGCCTGTAAGATGGAGATCCAGTACGCAGCATCTAAATGTATCTGACTGCCCTCCCCATCTGTTTATATCTCAAAGAGCATCACCTTGTGGTTCATAAGCCGGAGATACAGCTTTGAGACAATGCTGCCTTTCAGAGGATGATTCTGGCTGGTCAAAGTTCTCCCCGTGGCAACTTACCCAGAGGCTGCCTGGGACGTGGTGGCAGAGAGCAATTTTATTTGAGACTTGGTCCTGTGTATCCCAGGTTAGCCTCAAATCTTACTCTCTAGCCAAAGATAACCTTGAGCATCTGCTCCTTCTGCCTCTATCTCTGAGTGCTGGGACTGCAGGTGTGCACTGCTCACAGTGTGTGACAGTGTGTGCAGGACTGGAGATCCGACTTGAGGCCTGGTGTGTATTCGGCAAGCCTTTGCCAACCAAGGTGGAAGAAAGGTTTGTAAAGAAGAGTCTGGACAACTGGAGGTTGCAATTAGGCATTAGGACAGGCAGAGCACAGTTTAAGGATGCTAGTTAATGGGGATCCTTCAAATCGCAAGAAAAAAAAACACATTAATTCCAAATGAAGACACCAGGCTTGTATTATTTACCTGGTTATGTTTCTCTTAACCAGTCCTTGCACCATTACATATGAATGCACAGAATGGTCGGAAGACACTGAATGAAGATGGACACGTGATTCCTTATGCATTTAGCATGGAGAAAATGGAAGACCCAGGGAAGTGTTTGCCTGATGCCCCAGAAGTCACACCTCTTCCTGCAGACACATTGGACATCTCTGATAACTGCAGAAAGGTGGGTGAAGAGTCCATGCTCACTTACTTCAGAATCACACAGCCTGTCCCTGTGGGTGGCGCTATCCAAAACACCTGGATCCGTGTCCTCCTCCGAGGGGTGCTTTCAGTGACTGCCACGGGGCAATTACTCATAAATTGGGTCTCTTCTTCATCTATGATCTGTGAAAACCAGAAGAAAATAAACACATATTATGCAGTGTCCTTCTGGAGGTGGAGAGAGTGAACTCTGGGGAATCTGACTTGACTCGATTTTATTTCTAGATCCATCATTTTGCATTAGCAGCCTCTGATCCCCAGGCCCCAGAATAGTGCTTGGCACAATGTGATTACAAAAATCTGGCACATCTGTGCTCTCTGGGCCCAGACATTGTGCCAGCACTTGGAGGAACTAAGCCCTAGGTGATGATCCTGCTGGCTGCTCCTCAATTGCCTATGCATATCCTGGTCAGAGGTGGAGGAGGAGGGTGTTCCTGGAGCAAACTGAACCTCATTGAGCTCCAGCTTTAGAACTTGATTAAAATGTTAAAACGCCCTTGTGGAGGAATTATAGAAAAACACAGAAGTCACCTAGTTTCCTGCAATACCCACCTCTGTAACTTCTATTTAAGCCTTCTATTTAATTGGTATTCTCCATATTTTTCCAAATATAATCCCACTAATGTTGAAGGACACTCTGACCAAGATAGTTACCATTCTCATTCCTCCAGACTGTGTTACTTCTTCTGCCTGCGTGTAGAACCCTCTCGAAGAATTAAAGTAAGTGCCGTTAGTGAAAGCCATTGTATCCAATTGTGCTTATTAACTTTATTTCTTATTTTTAATTCTTTGACAACTTAATATGTTTCTATAATAACTTTTAGTTAATTTTAATCCCTATTACCCTTTCTTATTCCCCTTCCCTCCTCCAAAGAAATCCTTCTTTCCAACAAGTACCCCTCTTGCTTTCCTGGTGTGTGGTGTGTATCCTCTGAGTTTAATTAGAGCAGCTTGCATGAGCATGTGTGGGAAGTTATTTACTGAAAGCATGGGAAACTTATCCGGGGTCAACCGGCTGTCTTAGTTAGAGTTACTCTTGCTATGATGAGACACCATGACCAAAAGCAAGCTGGGGAGGAAAAGGTTTATTTGGCTTACACTTCCGTATCATCATAGTTGTGGTAGTTTGAATGTCATTAGCCCCTATAAGCTCATACGGAGTGGTGCTATTAGGAGGTGTGGTCTTTATGGAGGAAGTATGTCACTGTGGGGGATGGGGGCAGGCTTTGAGGTTGCTTCCACTCAAGCTATGTCCAGTGTGGTACACACAGCTGCTCCTGCTGCCTGTGGGTCAAGATGTAGAACCCCCAGTTCCTTCTCCAGCACCATGCCTGCTACACACCACCATGGTTTCCACCATAATGAAAATGAACCAAACCTCTGAAACTGCAAGCTATTCCCCATTAAATATTTTCCTTTTTAAGAGTTGCTGTGGTCATGGTGTCTCTTCACAGCACTAGGAGCCCAAACTAAGACAATAGACCATCTTTGAAGGAAGTCAGCACAGGAACTCAAACAGGGCAGGAAGCCTGGAGTCTGATGCAGAGGCCATGGAGGGGTGTTGCTTACTAGCTTGTTCAACCTGCTTTCTTATAGAACCCAGCACCCTCAGTCTAGGGGTGGCACCACCCATAATGGGCTGGGCCCTCTCCCATTCATCACAAATCATGAAAATGCTCTGTAGGCCTGCCTACAGTCAGATTTTAGGAAGGAATTTTCTCAATTAAAGTAGTTTTTTCTCAAATGACTGTAACTTGTGTCAAGCTGACATAAAACTAGCCAGCTTGACACACAAACATATCAGGGTTAAGCCACAGCCCCCTTTCTTATTCATCCACAAGAGCACATGTTAATATTAACATCACAATATGAAATAGTCTAACTTTTAAAAGTCCCAGTCTTTAAAAATTCAAAAACTTGAAAGTTCAAAATGTCTTTAAAATAACCAAACTCTCATTTAAAATCCAAAGTCTTTCTAAACTCCCAAATCTCTTTAAAAGCTTAAAGTTTCTTACCTGTGGGCTCTTGTAAAATCAAAAATAAATTAAATACTTCCTTACTTCAAAAAGTTAAGAACGAGAGCCCAGTTGTAATCTGAACAAAGCACAACCAAACTCCAACTGTGTAAATAACCCAATGTCCAATGTCTGGGATCCACTCAACCATCCTCTGGGTTTCGCTAAAGGGACTGGACCACTTCTCTGGCTCTGCCCCTCTGCAACACACACAGCTTATCTTCTGGGTTAGGCTGTTTTCCTCCACTGTCCCTGCCCTCCTTGTCCCAAGTACTGGCATCTCCAACATGCTGGGTTCTTCTGCTGCAACTGGGCTGCACTTTCACCAACTCTCCTAGGTTCTCTTCAGGGACTCCAACCCTGCCACACAGTGACAAGCCCCAGCTGCTCTCTATGCGCCCTTTATGCCTTTAAAACCAGTGCCACCTGGGTGGTTATGACATTACCAAGTTTAGCTACCAGCAGAAGGGACAAACTTGGCTGCCTCTAGAGCACAGTGTTTGTATGTTGACCCTGAGGAAACACTTCCCAGAGGACTTCACCTTGATGATGCCCATCTCTCAACCACAGTTGATTCAGCCCCAGATAATCAGAACCACAGATTCTTTGTTTTAACACTTTTATTTTTATTGGTAAGACAACAAAAACATACATTGCATTGTACTAATTTAGTCCTTGCTTCTTCATATAGTAAAAGCATAAGAGAATTCTGAAAAAAAAATAATTTGAGTGAATAAATTAGGTTATTACTCAAAATGATCTGGCAAAATTATTCTCCCAATTACATCTGCGTTATGAGATCCCAGTTACTTCACAGTCCTTAACATATATATATATATATATATCTGACCCATCATGAACATCTGACTATATTGTTTTTAAGAGCATGCTCATTATTTTGACTTTAGAATATTATGCTCTTCTAGGTTTCCTCTTACTTCACTAACTGCCCTTTCTGTGTATCATTTGTCGGATCTCTTTTCCCTACCACTTCTTTTTTTATGATTAAGGGATTTTTTTAATTGATTTTTATTGAGCTCTACATTTTTCTCTGCTCCCCTCCCTGCCTCTCCCCTCCTCCCTTCAATCATCCCCCAAGGTCCCCATGCTCCCAATTTACTCAGGAGATCTTGTCATTTTCTACTTCCCGTGTAGATTATATCTATGTAAGTCTCTCTTAGTGTCCTCATTGTTGTCTAAGTTCTCTGGGATTGTGGTTTGTAGGCTGCCTTTCTTTGCTTTATGTTTAAAAACCACCTATGAGTGAGTACATGTGATAATTGTCTTTCTGTGTCTGGGTTACCTCACTCAAAATAATGTTTTCTATTTCCTGCAAAATTCAAGATGTCGTTATTTTTTTCTGCTGTGTAGTACTCCATTGTGTAAATAAACCATATTTTCCTTATCCATTCTTCAGTCAAGGAGCATTTAGGTTGTTTCCAGGTTCTGGCTATGACCAACGAAGCTGATATGAACATAGTTGAGCACATGTCCTTGTGGCACAATTGAGCATCCTTTGGATATATACCCAAAAGTGGTATTGCTGGGTCTTGAGGAAGGTTGTTTCCTAATTTTCTGAGAAATCGCCACACTGACATCCAAAGGGGTTGTACCAGCTTGCATTCCCACCAGCAATGCAGACATGCTCCCTTTTCCCCACAATCTCTCCAGCATAAGTTGTCATCAGTGTTTTTGTTCTTGGCCATTCTTTAAGGTGTAAGATGGAATCTCAGAGTTGTTTTGATTTGCATTTCTTTGATGACTAAGGATGTTGAACATTTCCTTAAGTGTCTTTCAGCCATTTTAGATTCCTCTCTTGAGAGTTCTCTGTTTAGGTCTGTGCTCCATTTTTTTTAAATTGGATTGTGTGTTCTTTTGGTGACCAATTTCTTGAGTTCTTTGTATATTTTGGAGATCAGACCTCTGTCTGATGTGGGATTAGTGAAGATCTTTTTCCATTCTGTAGGCTGTCCTTTTGTCTTGTTGACCATGTCCTTTGCTTTACAGAAGCTTTTCAGTTTCAGGAGGTCCCATTTATTAAGTATTTCTCTCAGTGTCTGTGCTGCTGGGGTTCTATTTAGGAAGTGGTTCTCTGTGCCAATGCATTCAAGTGTACTTCCCACTTTCTCTTCTATAAGGTTCAGTGTGGCTGGCTTTATGTTGAGGTCTTTGATCCATTTGGACTTGAGTTTTGTGCATGGTGATAGATACGGATCTATTTTCATTCTTCTACATGTTGATATCCAGTTATGCCAGCACCACTTGTTAAATATGCTTTCTTTTTTCCATTTGATATTTTTTGTTTCTTTGTCAAAGATCAGTTGTTCGAAGATGTGTGGATTGATATCCGGGTCTTCTATTCGGTTCCACTGGTCCTCCTGTCTGTTCTTATGCCAGTACCAGGCTGTTTTCAGTACTGTAGCTCTGTAGTAGAGCTTGAAGTCAGGGATTGTGAAGCCTCTAGAAGGATTGTTTTGGCTATTCTGGGTTTTTTGCTTTTCCATATGAAGTTGAGTACCATTCTTTTGAGGTCTGTGAAGAATTTTGCTGAGAACCACAGACTCTTACCTCAAAATAGCAAACTGTACTGATAGAGTCATTAAAGGATTTTCAGACTCCTCTGAAAATGTGCAAGCCAGGCCTCCATCATCTGCAATGCTATCGCCATTCTTTTTGTTTTGTTTGTTGCTGTTTGTTTTGTTTTTGTTTTTTGAGACAGGGCTTCTCTCAAAAACAGTGTAACAGCTCTGGTTGTCCTGGAACTTGTTTTGTAGATCAATCCAGCCTGGAACTCAGAGATCCGCTTGCCTCTGCCTCCTGAGTGTTGGAATTAAAGGTGTGAGCCACCACTGTCTGTCAGCTTTCAACATTCTTATCTTCCAGGCTCTCACAGAACATCTTACCAAGGTTTGAATACTCAGTGGCTTTTCCAGTCCAAAGTTCTAACGTCCTTCCACAATCCACCCAAAAACACACGGTCAGGTCTGTAACAGAAATACCCACAATCCTGGTACCAATTTCTGTCTTGGTTACAGTTACTATTGCTGTGATGAAACACCATGGCCAAAAGCAAGTTGTGAAGGAAAAGTTTTATTAGGCTTACACTTCCGTATCACTGTTCATCATCGAAGGAACCCAAGCAGCGCAGGAACCTGTATCAGCTGATACAGAGGCCATGGAGGTGTGTTGCTTACTGGCTTACTGATCATATCTTTCTCAGTCTGCTTTCCTATAGAACCCAAACCAGCAGCCCAAAGATGGCACCACCCACAATGGGCTGGGCCCTCCCACATCAACCACTAATTAAGAAAATGTCCTACAGGCTTGCCTACAGCCAGCCAGATCTTACAGAGGCATTTTCTCAACTGAGGTTCCCTCCTTTCAGATGACTATAACTATGTCAAGTTGACATAAAACCAGCACAACTCCTGAAAAAAAAATCATATGGAACAATTATATTTTAAAAATTTTTTGGATTTAATTTTATATTTTGTTGAGTTTTTAAAATTTGTTTCTTGAGAATTTTATATATAAGAATTATATCATTTTCACCTCTCTTATTCCTCCTTCAATTCCTCCCATTTCTCCCAAGTTCCAACTTCTTCTCAAATTTATCCTTTAATTATTACTGCTTTTATATGTACATATGTATACATAAACACAATCACCTAGTCTATGTATTGTTGTTTATATGTATATGTGTTTAGTGCTGATCACTTGGGATTAGGTAAACCATTAGGGAACTTGTCCTTGGAGAGTCCTCCTCTCTCAGCAAGCACTAATTGCCTTTAGCTCTTCATTTATAGGGGGTGGGGCCTTGCGAAATTTCCCCATCTGTGTAGGCACATCATTACCCAGGTCTTCTTTAGCTAATCATATTCTTGAAATTTTATGGGTGCAGCTGCTTTGTCATTTATGGGAGTCAGTATCTCTCTGCAGACATCCTGATCCTTGGTTCTTACTCTCTTTCTGACCCCTCTCCCATAACGTTCCCTGAGCCTTGTGGATAGGAGTTGTGTTGTAGATGTATCAGCTGGAGTTGAGCACTTCATGGCCAGTGGTTCTTGCATTCTGACCAGTTGTGAACTTCTGTAATGGTCTCCATTGGCTGCAAAAAGAAGCTTCCTTGATGAGCGGTGAGAGCTACACTTACCTGTGGGTGTTACATATTCAGAATGCGGTTAGGAAGTATAACTGTTTTAGGAAAGTGGGAATAGTAGTAGGTCCATGACCTTACCAGCCATGGGTGGTTGGCTACTTTGATGGTTCCAGGCAACAGAGTGGGCCTAACGTCCAATAAGAGAGCAGGTGGTTACCTCCAAGATGCCACTATTGTACTATATAGGTATATCTTTCTATTCTGGTAACTGTTCTAGTCAAGTTACCAGCCAAGTGTGATTACTAATCACTTTTCTGTTGAGAGTTTTAAATCTATGGTCCCAAGAGCTATTGTTCTGTAGTTTTCTTTTGTATAATATCTTTGGTTTTGTTAATAAAGTAACAGTGTCTTCATAGATGGAGTTAGGAAGTGTCCCCTCTGTTTCTATCATTCAATAGAGCCTATAGACTCGGTGTAATCTCTTCCTAAACCTTTTGAAAGTATTCACCAGTGATTGTGTCTAGTTTTGGTATTTTCTGTTTTGAGAGATTATTAATTATTGATTGATCTCTTTAATAGACATAGGTCTTTTATTCTGATAATACTTTTGGAAAAATTATGATTTTTTAAGAAATTGGATGGCTTCAATCTAGGTTATAAAATTTGTGGTCATGAGAGTTGTTCACATTATTTATTTAAAATATTTGTAACCCTTGGATATATAGTGATGTCTGTTCTTTAGTTTCTGCTTCAGTAATTGGTGTCTTCTGATTCTCAGGCTGACTGAAGGCTATTCAACTAATTAGTCTTTAAGAAGAAACCATCGGATTTTGGCCTTGTTATCTTTCTCTACTGATCCCATATTTTCAATTTCATTGATTTCTACTGCTTTAAAAATTACTTCCTTTTATTGGAAAATGTCCCAGATTTCATTTGCTACAATATTTCTAGTTTCTTAAGGTAAAATCTCAGACCACTGAGTTTTAGATCTTCATTAAAAAGGATTGTTCAATGCTATAACTTTCTCTCCAAGCACTGTTTTTATAACATCACACATATTTTGATAAGCCGTGTCTTCCTGTTCATTTATTTGAAGTTCTTAGAAATGGGCGATTTATGCTCCAAGTGCTTTAGAATTTCATGCTTTCTGTTATTGACTTCCTGCTCAATTCTTGTGTAGACTAAGAATGGGCATTTTGTGATGTCTGTTCTTTTAAATTAGGGAAAGCTTGTTTTAGGGCTGGGGGTGTGCTCTAGCTTAGCAAATGTACCACATAAACCTAAGAATGTGGGATGTACTGTTAACAGGTAAAGTGGCCAGTGATACCAGTGAGCATGTGATTCACTTAAGTTCTTGCTACTCTGTTCCCAGCTTCCTGGATCTGTCCTCACCTGCTAGAGGTATTTTGAAGTCTCAGCTCCGATAAGGGCTTGGCTTTCCTTGATGTTTTGTCCTTGAACACTTTCAGTGCTCTGTGGTCAAATATATAGAAAGATTGTTGTATCTTCTTCAAGAACTAGCTTCTTTAAACCTGTGTAATGCTCCACTTGCCAATGAATTTTCTTGCTCTGATGCTGTCTCGGACTAAAAGTCCCATAGCAAGCTGCTCTCTGCTCTGTTTTGATTGGCATTAGCATGGTGTATCTTTCTCTCATGACCGCTGTCTTTTAACTGGTGAGTTGAGACCACCGACATTCAATGTGATTGGTGGATTGATTGGATTTATCACTCCTTTCTATGTTTTATCCTTGCTTCCTGCCCATTTTTCTCTTTCACTCTTTTTCTTGCTTTTGTGATGATACCCAGTAAATACTGAACACATTTTATTCTATTTTCTCTCCCCTCTTAGCTATACACTTTTAATTCTTTTTTTTTTTAAATTAGAGGCTGGAGAGATAGATCAGTGGGTAAGAACATTTTCTTTAAAAGGATTAGTATCTGAGTTCAGATCCCAAGCACACATATCTGTAACCTTAGCCTGGGGAGTACATAGATAGATGGATCCCAGGGCTTGCTGGCCAGCTAGTCCATCTGCAATGGAGAGCCTCTCAGTGAAAATGAGAAACATTGGCAAGAATATAAAGTGGAGAGTAGACCCCTGTCAACCACTGACCTCCCCATGTGTGCATGTATGGGCACTTTCACACACACATACATATGTACACATGCACATGTATGTACCACATATACCAAAAATAAAAATAAAAGCCATTTTCAATAGATAGCCTTCAATTTGCAGCATACATTCAGAGTTAGTCAAATTACAGCAGACTACTTCACAGTACTATAAGTGCCCTGTATTAACAAAATGTTCCCAATTCCTTCTCCCATCCTTTATGTCATTATTGTCATGAATTTCACTTAAACATAAGCTTGCATATGAGCACCTGGCAGGAGTGCGCACGCGGCATGCATGCACGCACGCACACGCGCACACGCGCGCGCGCGCGCACACACACACACACACACACACACACCTGAGTACATTGCTGATTTTATTCTGAACAGGTTGTTACCTGTTAGATCAATGAAGACAAAGGAAAGAGTTTTTTTTTTAATGTTCTTCTAAGCTATATTATCTGCCTTCTTTCTGAATACCTTTCAAAACCATTTTTAGAAATGTAATTCTAACTGGAAACAAACACCTTCAATTTTTATTTATCTGAGAAAGCCTTTACTTCTTCACTCTTTAAGGATAACTTTGCAGGGTACAGAATTCTAGGTTTGGAGTTCTGGTTTTTTTTTTCTCTCCCTCCCTCCCTCCCTCCCTCCCTCCCTCCCTCCTTCCCTCCCTCCCTTCTTTCCTCCTTCCCCCCCTCCCTCTCTCTCAACATTTAAAACATGCTATCTCCCTTCATTCTTTCCTTATTTTCTACTTTCCCTTGGTTTGTTATTATTTTGGTTTTGTTTGTTTGTTTCTTTTTAAGACAGGGTCTAGTTATTTGCCCCAGGCTGGCCTAAGATGTCCTGTTTCTGCTTCCTAGGTCTGGGATGTGGTACCAAACTTTACCTTCTAAGTCTCTTCCCTTCTCCCCTTTGTTCCTCCTGTTCATATTCTCATTGTACACATTTTGTACCTTTTGTGCTCATTCCAAAATTCTTAGAGACTATGTCCCCCCCCCATTTTTTTCTCTCTATTTTCTCTTTTCTGAGTTTCCAAAGATTCATCTCCAAGCTTGGAGATTCCTTCCTCAGCCATGTTGTCTTCTAGCAAGTCCATAGAAGGCATTCTTCATTTCTGTGACACTGTTTTTGATTGCGCGCCTTTGCAAACTCTTGGGACCAGATTTCCATTGTCGTTCCCCCCCCCCCCCCCGCTTACATTCCCCATCTGTTCTCACACGTTGTCCTCTTGGCATTTTAATTGTCCTGTTTTAAAATTCCTACCCTAATTCCAAAACTTCCTGCCACTTCTGAGTCTGTCCTGACGCTGCTAGGTTTCTTTGAACTGCGTTTTTATCCTTTAATGACATTATCCTTTCCTGTTGGAAGACAGACATGACAGATGGGGTCAGTACAGCTGCCAAGCATAAGGCTTTTGTGGGCTGCGGGAGGAATGGAAGTGGTCTCCAGTCCCGTGGCTGGGCCTCTGTCCTTTGGTGAGTTGGTGACCCTGACCTAGCAACTTCATCTGAGCTTCTCAGTTTTCCTTTCTCACTGCAACAGGGGTGTAGAGATGGGCATTTCCCTTGCCTAGAGCTGGCACAGCTCAGCCTACCAACAGGCATGGTAATGAGAAGAATACTTGACTATTATAAAATACTGGAAGCATGAGACATTTTCCCCAAGTTTCCATTGTGAGAGCTTGGTAAACCTTCCGGTGTTAAGCTCACAAAGGATGCTGGGACTTTCTAAGGCTTGGCTATCCCTGATGTTTGTAGAGAAACCTCTTGGAAGGATGTGCAGGAAGCCCCCAATAATTCATCTGTCATGGGGCAGGTTTTCCTGCCCTGGCCAAGGTTCCCATGAAGGTCTTTTAAGTGGAGATTCTATAGATTTGCTTGTCTGCCTCTTTGACATTAGGGACAGCAATTAGCTCTTCCGTGTGGTCCTTCCAGGTTGTAATAGTAAAATACTATAGGCCAGGGCTAACAAGCACGAGTGGTATATTTCTTACTGACCTTGGCTGGGAGCCAAGGTTAAGGTGCTGCTCGTCACAGAGAGCACCACTGCACCACATCCTCACATGGTGAAGGGACAAATGAGCCCCCTCCGGCCTCTTGTGCAGGAGCATGAATCAATTCCTGATGGCTCCTGCCCTCATCATGCAATCACACCGATGTCTATCTTCTAATCCAGACAAGCTGGCGAGCAGGAGCTAGCACATGTGCTTTCAGGGGTCACAACCACTCAGACGCTGGTACCCTGTGACCTCTTTTATCTGCAAGTCCTCAAAAGACTCGTTGGTTCTTCTGTTCATTCAGAATGGCACCTTTCAGCTCCTGACAAGCCACGCCTCCTCCGTTTACTGGCACTTCCTCTGCTTTTCCCCCACTTTTCTTTTCACGCAGAGTGAGCATGTAATTAGATATAAAAAAAGGGTACTCTTTGCAGTGCTGGGGATCAAATCCAGGCTCTTCCACATGTTCAGCAAGCATTCTACCACTGAACAAGACTCCCAGAGTTGCAGTTAAGGGTTCTGAAACAACAAACAAAACTAAGACTTTCTCAGTCAGTGAGAGTAATCTTAACATGTACCAGGTCCCCCAAAACTCATTTGTTTCTGGGCTTTCTAGTCTGCTCCCCCATGCTACCATCCCCACATTGTATTATAATTTATTCTGACATCTAGAAAGCGATGGTGAGTCTCCCTTCCTTGCTCAACTTTATGCCTATGCTAGCTACTTGTGTTGCTAGTCCCGAAGGGTACATGCAAGCCCCTTCTGTTGTGGTCATTTTATCTTTCTAGTATGATCAAAATCTTTGTGCTGTCTCACAGAACTTTGGGATCTGGCCAGTCAAGTCCAGTCTCATTGTCTCCAACCCCAGCTCTGCCCTGCCACACTGCTGCACACATATGGCGATTCCAGCCTCCTTCCCAGTCACAGCAGAGGTTTAAAATACCTTCTCTCTCACGAACCCAGCTCTTATCAGGAAAGCTTTCTTTCCCAGGCATTGCCACCCAGCTCCCCTCACTTCTGTGTTGACAGAGACACATTCCTTCTTTCTCACGTCTGCTTTGTTTCCTGATACCAACACTTGTCCCCTTTCTCCAGAGTCAACATTTGCTGCAACCAAAGTCCTTCCTGTGACCCTTGTAAGCACCCCACTCTCCCATTTCGAAGTTGAAAGACTCTCCCTTAGCCCTCCATACCCCAGTCACTTTACCTTTCTCCTTTCCTTCGTAATCAAATCACCCAACAACTTGACTGAACCTACAGCCTTCACCTCCTCCTCACTCTTAAGCCCAGTCCTGTGTATTTTTAGTCCATACCACCGAAGTGCCTCTAGCTACACCTCCTGCAACGCTTAACTCAACAGACCCTTTGTCCTGGTTCTTACCACACCACTACCCCAACCCTGCCTTGTGGCTTATCTTCATCTTGGTCTCTCTCCTTCACCTGGCCTGACCTTCCCCATCCACTCTTTTTCTCCTTTCTCTGCCTACTCACCTTCCTCTACTGGCCTGCAATGGCTCAAAGCTCAGTCTTAAACACTTCTTAGATCCTCCTTTAGTTTGTCTCTGCAGGTGTTCCCATTCAACTCATGCCTTTAATTATTACCTCCGTGGAAGGGGTCATGAGTTGGCATTTCCCGTCTTGGCGGCCTGACTGAGCTCCATGTTCAAGCTTCTGTCTTTTAGTTCTGGTTGCTTTGGGATTTACTTAACCTCCCCCCATCCCCCAAGAAAATACCAGCTCAAAGCCACTTGCTAATAACTGATCTAATCACTTTCCCTCTGATCTGGTCTTGCTCCAATTGTGCAAAGCAGAAACAACAGGTGTCCTCCTTGGCCCCGCCATTGCCCCCAGGCCACATGCGATTTTACCTCCTGGAGAGTGGAGGGTACTTGTGTTTCTACCCCCATCCTCACTATTGCCCAGGCTAAACTGGGCAAATCTAGACCCATTCTCTCGCCTTGTTCTGGGTTTTTCCATACCGAAAGCCACAGGAACCTTTGAAAACCACACAAAAAGCTTTAAAGTCTTCCTCCTAAAGTCAGCTGCACAGCTTTTCAGGGCTTCCAGAATGGGACTAATGGCTCTGACAGAGTCTGTTCCTGCCCTCCCACCCCAAAGCCCTGCTCTGTTCCATCTCTCTACTGGGTTTCTGTTCTTGGCTTCTCTGCTTGTGTGCTTCCTCCTGCCAAAGCCTGGTCAATTCCCACTTCCTGGGCCTCTTTAAAAATCCACATTTCCTCAGGACTTAGCATGGTGCCTGGCACATAGCAGATGTGTCCTTAAGAACGATGTGTGCAGCCAGCCTCCGGATCAGTGGGGAACCCGTTCCAGCAATGTGCAAAACTGCACAGTATGTACATACAATGCATGCATGTCCTGCCTGTAGTACCTACATAATGGAAATCAACACAGCCTATTGTTTAGAAAACAGTAACAAGTCCTCATATATTTTAAGAATTTATTTTTTAAAAAAAGTATTTTGACTCCAGTTGGTGCAGACATAGAGAACCAACTGAACTTGCCTCCTCTTTTCAGTTCAAGGTTGCTCCGTCTATGTCTTGGCTGCAGTCTCTGACTGAGCTCCGTTCATTGCAATTCCCTGGGCTCCTGCCTTAGTGTGTTGTTTTCTCAGATACTGTTAATGACCTTGACACTAGTAATAGTCGTGTTTTTAGGGCTTCCTTCTGGTAAGAGAGTTTACATGCATAATTCCCATTCCCCTCAGACACAGAAAAAGAAGCGATATTGGGGAAGCTACTGCAATGTAGACAGTGAAGTCAGCTGTTCTACGCTCCATGGTGGCAGAGCCTGGACTGGAGCACAGGCCTCTTTGACTGGAATGCCCATTTCATCCTCCTGTGGCATTACCCCTCATATGCCAGACAAGAAGTTTCTTTCTAGTCTAGCTTTGCCCCATGAAACCACAAACATGAGAGAAGCCCTAGACAGCAAAACACTCCTACGCAAAACACCAAGTACTTAATTCACACAAATAGCACTTTGGCTTTATAGTTTCCTAAAGGGTACTTGGCACCCCTGTGCAGTGTTGTGGATTTCTAAACAATGTGAGTTTCTTGGGTTTGCACAAATGAGACTCCCTGTGCTCATTGTCACAGAGAACTTCTGAAGGTCCCTTGAGCCCTACGTCTTTAAAATCCATGGGAGGATTCCTGGTTGAACGTGCTGGGAAAGTCAAAAACATCAAATATTTAATAAGAATCTACTGTCCACTGGGTATCTTACATGGTCATATCATTGTACACTTGACAAGAAGCAGGGTGTGATCTGGTCTGGATTCTGATCCAAAGTTCTCTAAACCCAAGGCTTAATTTGGTCCAACTGAACCCTGACACAGACTCTACCTGGGGAGAAGATTAAGGCCCCTGGCCCAGAACTGAAACAACAAAGAATGTTTTCCAAGCTACGGAAGCCACCTCAGGTAAATCTGGCTGTTTATCCTCCATCTCGGTGGCCAGATGGTAATTAAACATGGAACAGAAGGGGCTGCTTCCTTGGATTCAGAGAACACACCCAACAGCTCTCTGCTCCTCAGAAAATACTTCCAAACAGCTTTTCCAAGAAGCTTTCAAGCTTCTTCCAAAACAGTGCTGGATCTGCAAGAACCCTTTCTTCTCTCCCTAACCCTAACCAACTTCACGTTCCAGCACTGTCCCTAGCGGACCTGGGAACTCTACCATGCTTGTCACCATCTAAACGACAGTCATTTCAGTCTAGTTTCTTTCCTCAATCCTGAAGATGAGAAAATTAAAACCTACTATAGTGGGCAGTGTTTGTTGGAAGCATCACCCCAGTCCCTGGCATCCACATACCCAAAGAGTCTGGAATGTTCCGGTGGAAGTTCCATCCCAAACCCCCTCCTCTGGGAGTTCCCTCAGTCCAGACTCCACCTCCAAGAAAGCCCGCCAAATGGTGACCCCTCCCCAGAGATACTCAAGACCACTCCCACAGGGTATTTAAGTTGTACCCCAGAAAACAAACACATGATTTTCCAGTCTTTCTTCCTGATCTCTCTCTGGGCTGGAGAGCCATCATCTGGGAACATTGGTATCCATTAAGCCTGGGCTTTTGCTAATTCTGTTTGATTTGGTCTGATTTGGATTATTGTGTCAGTGGAGAGTCTTACGGGGTGGATGCAGAAACTTTTTATCTGGAGGCCCCACCAAGGGGGTATTTTGTTCTCCCACTGGCCTGGGCCACCGTGGTGGGAAAACACCCTCCCCCCACACACCTGCTCTCCTCCAGGCTAAGAACTGCTTCGTGTGGGTAAATTCCAAGGTGTGGGTGAATTCCAAGTTCCAAGTCATTGCCTTAGAGGCCCAGAGCCTCACTTGATTTTCGGGTTGTCCTGTGGAAGATGTGGTCACACCAGGCGCCTGACCTCTTGCTGGGACAAGGACCTGCCTTGCTCTGTGGGATTCCTTTTTCAGGAGACATCCTGTTCAAAGTATTTCTCACACTCCTCTGTTTTGTTTTGACCCAAAGTCTACCACAGTGGACGCATTGCACTAGTCTATGGGTCCTGGCATAGACTTGCGAAATGGATACCTACAATTCGAAACCGGATCCCCAAATGCCCTTGGGCTGACTTTTACAAAATCTTTTTAAATTGGGGCTATCTGACACCGTACATCCTTGATGCCTAAAACTTTTTGCCTGTGTGGAAACAATTAAACAACCCCCCCATATGTCCATGGTTTCTGGATGCTGTGTTCCCTCTCCCCCTCCCCACTGCCTTTCCCGATTCTCTCACTGTTTGCTGTTTGTCTGCATTCCTGGCAAGTGATCTGGTGGGGTTCTCTCTGCAATGGATCCATTCCCCTGTCCTTCCACTCTAAACTGCATAGGTATTCCACCCTTATGTTTCTATTCTCCTTTACAGCGTCTGTTGATCTGGCCCTCAATGGGATCACCTGTGTGCTTGCCTAGCTTTTGCAGCCTACTCCAGGATTTTTAAGTTGGTCAGCTGACAGTTTCCTGGAAAAAGTTTTGTTTATCTGTCTGTTGATATATATGTGGCCACAGTATGCTTGTTCTATGTCTGTGTGCGTATGTGCTCTTGTTTTAAAATCTGTAAAACTTGTGACTCCAGATTACAACAGCTCTGGAAAAATGCAAACATGTGGATAGTGACCATTTTTTGGTTGAGTTCAAAGTGGAAACCTTAGTGCCATCTTTGGCAAGAGTACCCATGTGTGCTGGACCTACCAAAGAGATATTCTGCCTCCAACATACTTTGGCTTGCTAAAATATTCCTTCTAATCTTCTTGCCTTTACTGATATTGGTAAGCTGTAACTGATTGGGTAAGCTATATGTCTAAATTTAACTTATATGTCTAATTTAGATATAGTTGACAGGTAATGGTACCTTGATTCTCAAGTGACTTTACAGATCTGAGAGTATGGCATTTAACAAAAGAGCTTCTTATTCCAGAGACATGCTAGCTCCTGCAGCATCCTATAGCTCCTCCAAGAGGATGCATGGTTGTAGAAGACCTTCTGCCTGGAGGCTTGCCTTTGGATATGGCAAAGTCACCTACACAGCAAAATGCCTTCCACCTCATCAACTTCCTGGGAATTACACTGGGAGATCGATCTTCTCATCCTGCCAAGACAGGTAGACTGAACCCCATCACCACAGGAAAATCCATCAGGCTGCCTGGGCTTGTCAGCTAAAGACAAGTACTGCTTCTGAGACTGGTTTTTGCCAAAGACTACAGAGACACTTGGGACTGCCTTAGTAACTGGAAAAAGCTGTCTCACTTCTGCTCATTTATCCCTCTTAGATCTGTCTGATGGCATTTGATGACTTAAGGTACTGGTAGCTCATTACTTCATTTGTTAAATTTTCTGCTAAAAATACAGACAGGTGTGCCTCTTTCACAGGCTTCATAGTCCAGAATTAATAGGTTTCAGATGTATCTTTAGAGGTTCAGAGTTTCCAATTTCCTTTGTCTTCTAAAATGTTCAAGCATTTTAACCTAAAGCCATAGCCTTTTGCTATGACACCAAGATGTGAATCTGCCCCAGCTGTCTTACAGACACCTGCAGGTTCCTAGGAGAAGTTCTGCTGCTCTATCAAGAAATCTGGTCTGGTGAAAACTAAGTCTCCAAAGCCTGTTTTGACCCCACCCAGTTTTGAGCATATTTTACTGGTCGCTCCTCCTGCCTGGACCAAGACCAAACTGCAGAGTATTCTTCAGATAACGCTAGCACCTACACCAGCTCACCAGCTGGTGCTCCTGGAATTTCACCATTGGCACCACCTCTCCAGGCTCAAATGGGCATCTTCCCAGCAACTAAAATCTGTTTTAAAGGGCATATCTGCTCTATGTCTTACTCATTCACCCTTGCCTCTCCTGTACAACCAGGGTACTTCTTCGTCCCATTCTTTCTGGAAGTTAATTGCCCTTCCATGGCTAGCCCCATTTATAGGCCTGATAATAACAATCTATTTTTTCTCCTAGCAACCTGCCTTCTCAGCTCCCTCAAGGAACAGATGCCTGAGGTCTCCAGGATGGCAGTAAACCTGATGCTTCTCCAGCCACACCTCCCACTGAGCGTGAACCCACCAACTCCCAACTCTTTCCTCCCCCACACCGCCCCATGCCTGCAGGAAGTAGCCAGACTTGAGCCGGTGCCCCTATACCCAAAGAGTCTAGAATGTTTGATTGGAAGTGTCACTCCAATCCCTGGCATCCAGATACCCAAGAGTCTGGAATGTTTTGGCTAAGGCCACACTACTGACCCTGGCTTCCAAATATGCAAAGAGTCTGAAATGTTCGGGTTCCATCCCAAGTTTCATCCCAAATGTTCTGAAGTTCCATCTCAAGCCCCCTGCCCTGGGAGTTGCCTCAGTCCAGACTCCACTTCCGAGAAAACCTCCAAATGATGACCCCTCTCCAGAGATGCTCAAGATCACTCCCATGGGGTATTTGAATTGTACCCCAGAGAACAAACAGTTGGTTTTAGGGTCCTCCTTTGGGGAGCTGGAAAGCCATCTGGGAGCATTGGCGTCCATTAAACCTGGGCTTTTGCTAATTCTGTTTGATTTGATCTGATTTGGATTATTGCATCAGCAGAGAATCTTATTGGGGTGCAGAAACTTTTCAGGCACTTGAATATGATGATGGTTATTTTTTCCCTAATTTATTTTTATGTCTATTGGTGTTTCTCATATATGTATGTCTGTATGAAGGTGTCAGATCCCCTGGAAGTGGAGTTACAGACAGGTGTGGGCTGCCATGTGGTGCTGAGAATTGAACCTAGGTCCTCTGGAAGAGCAGCCGGTGCTCTTATTCACTGAACCCTCTCTCCAGTCCAACTATGGTTATTTTTATTTCCTTTTATATGTTTTATAGTTTTTGTATCTTCTATAATGATAATGTATTATGTTAAGTGAAGTTTTTTAAGTACATCACTAAAACATCCTAAGGTTTACATTTCTTTTTTCATACATAGGTCAAATCAAAGCTTTTCATATTATTTACAAGTTTAAAGTCATTCTGAGAAAGGTTTGCTGGTAAGGTGGCTGCTTGGCTGGCTCCCTATCAGAGACACAGAGAGCTCACTATTGCCAAAGCAGCTGGCTGAGTGTCTGACCTGAATAGGCTCTTTCAAGCATTGGGGACATTCTGTCTTTTCCTTTTCAATGATAGTTATTGAACTTGGGTATTGAGTCTCCAGGTCACATCTCCATCCCAGGATATTCTAAGCCACCTTAACGTCATGACTTCCCAGGCTTCCAGGACTTTCTGCTGGTCACACACAACCCTAGCCATGTCCTTCTGAAATGTCAAACATGCTCTAGTTCTACTCTCAGAGTGTCTGTCCCCTTCTCATCCTATTATCTGTCACTCCAAACCCAAATTCGTTTCCTAAGTCTATCCCTGGTCCCGTTCCTCAACTCTGATCTGGATTCTTTGTCCTGTTGTCTCACGCCACATTCCTAGTCCAGCAAGCACAGCCTTGAGAGGTGCCTGGTACAAGGGCCCAGAGGATGTTACACATGTTCAAACAGGTGTGTAGGGTGTGTGACAGCACGCTTAGGTGACTGTTATTCAAATATCCATCTTGGTGACATAATGAACACTTGCATCAGGGAAGCAAAGCCTCCAACACAGGGATTAAGCAGAGCAGTCACTCCCCCAGGGTAACTGGGGAGGCCTCGAGTAATTGAGCAGGAAACCGGCCCTAGGAAACTTGGGGCATAGTTGGCAAGAAGGTTAGAAAAGTTGACTCTGTGAGCAACAATGGTTTCTTCTGCAGGAAGCATGAGGCGTGATTACGAGGACAACACAGGAGCCCAGCCATCAATGCTGGGGCATCGTGATGATAGGTGACTGCCAGGGACGGTGTCTCCAGATGGTGACAGTGGCTGCTTAAGCAGACGGCCCTTAAGACTTGATTGATCTGAGTTGTGAGTGAACTGAGTCAGTAGGCAGGAGGACAAGGCATTAGAATTCCTAAATGTAAATTGCTAAGTCTGAATATACGGGGCACGGACTGCTACAGACAGGGATCAGAAATGAGGCAAGAAGTGCCATGGCACCCACCTCCAACCTTTCCTCTTTGAAGAAAGCAGGGATGAGCAGAGCAGAAACTACATGAGTCAGTGTTTTGTGAGTCAGGTGAGGTTGGATTCAAACACCCCTCTGCCACTTTCTAGGTGGATGGCTTGGTTAAGCCTCTGAAATGCTCATTCAGTGTTCCTGCAAAATGCAAATAACATGACCCATCTTGCTTGGCTTGAAACAGTTTTCCTAGAGCATCCGGCACATATGTCCTGAGTCTACTGTAACTCCCTCTTCATGGTGGACACCCTTCTCCTAACCAGGCATGCTCCACATCTCTGAAAACAGGAAGTCCCTCAACATCAGGAGTTGACCAATCCAAAAGACGTCCTAAACAGAAGCAGGAATGACCCTTAATTATTACTACATTAACAACGTCAGTTCATTGTAGGAAAATCAGAAGGCAGAGAGGACAGATAAAAGACATTACTTGTGATCATATCACCCCACAACAGTTACTGACATTTTTGTCTACATCTTTTCAGAACACACTCACACACACACACTCTCTCTCTCTCTCTCTCTCTCTCTCTCTCTCTCTCTCTCTCTCATTCTCTCTCTCTCTCTCTCTCTCTCTCTCTCTCTCACACACACACACACACACACACACACACACCATACATACATACACACACATTTCTAGAATGCAGAGTTATACTGTACTCATAAGCTGCCTTTCAATTATCTTGTAACCCACTTTTTCAATCTATAACATATTGTAGCCATCT
The DNA here is from genome assembly GCA_004026605.1 of Ondatra zibethicus. Lineage (NCBI taxonomy): Eukaryota > Metazoa > Chordata > Mammalia > Rodentia > Cricetidae > Ondatra > Ondatra zibethicus. The sequence continues at coordinate 154,373 of PVIU01002212.1, read as the reverse complement.
TTATTTTCCATTCAATATATAATCTCGATAAAATGGTTCATGGTTGAAACACAGTCCACTTTATTTATTTAAATAACAAATGTCAAAATGTTGAGCATATGTTGTTTATAACTTGAGATTACTGTGATCATCCTTAATGGCTACATTTTATATCTTTAGGTTTTCTGCATGTGAAACTAATGTAGGTTATTGCTGTTGAGTCTGCCTAGGATCAAATCTGAGAGAATCCAAAGAAACTAATCATATTCACCAAATTGCCTATTTCTAGTTATTATGGAAGCCTTTCTAAGGTTTGTTTTATTTTATCTAGGTGAGTGTTTTGCCTGAATGTATGTCTGTGCACCAGACACGTGCAGTTCCCCCACAGATCAGAAGGGGTGCTAGATCTCCTGGTATGACAGCACTGCGTAGCTGCTGAGAATGGAACCCAAGTCCTCTGCAAGAGCAGCCAGTGCTCTTAACTGCTGAGCCGTTGTTCCAGCCCTCAGCGCCTGAGATTTATTGTCGCTTGCTTGTTTGGTTTTTTTGTTTGGAAACCATGGATGGAAAGACAGATACTTCTGTCTTTTATTAAGGAGCTTTCAAAGTCGATTTCTTAAAATTAAAGATTGTGCTTGTATTACTCCAACAAGTAAGATCTTTATAGAAAAGTTTACAGAGACAGAAAAGTAAAGGAGACATAACCCCCACTGTTTCAAAAGTTTGGTTTGCTTCCTTGTAGCCTTTTCTCCATCTGTGCTCAGAAATTTGTAGCAAGCTGTGTTTGTTTTGTGTGTGTGCTAGGAACCTCAACACTTTCACAAGCTGGTCCAAACGCATCAGAAACACAGTCTGAAGGTTTGTGCTGTTGGCTTTGGATAGGCAACCCCATTTTTTTCCTAAGAAAGGGTCTCTGCATGTAGCCCATGCTGCTCTCAAACCTACCATGTAGCCCAAACGGACCTCAAATTCAAGATCCTTGAGCCTCAACCTCCCTGCTTTATTTTATTATCCCCAGAGGGGTTCTCTTGCTTCCACACAGAAGCACTCTGGGATCTAACAGGAGGTGATTCACCAACAGGCACTGTCTGTGGCCCCTCTGGAACCTCTACCTGGACACACAGCTCCCCGAATTCACCAAGGGCTCATTCTCAGAGCCACCAGATCATGTTTGCATTAAAGATGGATGAAACCAGTCCTCTATGCTGTGTGGCTTGCTGTACACAAGGAAGCCAACACGACAGGCCCGACTCGGGAGCATGGCTGGACATGTGGGTGCACTGGGCAGACTAGAAACTTGGCCTCCTTTTACAGTGATGTTCTCTAAATATTTGCCCAACATTCACTTGGAGGAAGAGGCTGAGTGCTGCGTGGGAGAAGGAATCTGGAAAGACTATAGGCTCAGCAGTACTTCTCCTTATGCCCCCAAGCAGAAGCCTTGGCTCTGACCCATGCACTACACCTCAGAGATCTAGAGACGGCACCTGCACCAATTCTTGACATTGGCGAGCTCTGAGGGATGTGGAGAGGAGGTGGGGGTGGGGTTGCTGCTTCTGCCAGCAGGCAGGGGTGTAGGTGTAGGATCTGACAGAGTCCAGCAGGCAGGGGTGTAGCCCTTTTCACTGTCAGCATAACTTTCTGGACTGAGGGAGCCTCTTTTCTGCAGAATGGGTGGTAATGACAGTATCCCCTTCCGCGGGCTGGAAGGGTTTTAATGAATCAATCCACAAATCACTAAGCAGCCCCTGGCACAAAGCTCTCACCGTGTGTGTTAGAATCGCCATGTATTATTATCATAAATACTATCATTATCATTGTCCTGTCATGTTAGCTGTCAACAATCCTGGGAAAGATCATTTTCCCATCTCAGTACATTTCCAGCCACATTCTGCTCCTTGTAGCCTGGTATCCAGGGCACCACCCATACTGGCCCACCCCTAAATCCAGTGCAGTTGGGGAGCCTTGAGCACATTGGGCAGCTCCTTTGGACCTAGGACAGGTGTGTGCACGTAGGTAGGAACATAGTAGTTACCTCCTGATATTTCTTTTAATTTTAGTTTTATTTACTTATGCTTTAATTTTGTGTGTATGTATGAGGGTGGTGTGTGTGTGTGTGTGTGTGTGTGTGTGTGTGTGTGTGTGTGTGTTGCCCATGAGGCCAGACAAAGGTGTTGAGTGAGCTATAGATGGTTGTAAGCACTCATGTCTGTGCTGGGCATCAAACCCATGTCCTCTGGAAAGAGCAACCACGGATGTGTATCTCCACCCCTTTCCAGATCACTCAGTGTGGCCCCGGAGAGAAGAGAATATGCATGAAGACTGGAAGATGCTGAGTAGAGTAGAGATGAAGCTAATTAGCAGGGGTGGGAAATCTTCAAGGTGGTAATAAAAGATCACTCTCTAGAAAAATCTGGAAGAGAGAGCAGAATTCTCCTTCCAACCAGGTGAAATATGCCTCTTGGCATCCTCAGAGGAAGCCTGGGATGGTGGAGGGAGAATTCAGAAGTTGGAGATGTGCAGACCTGGATCAGACTTTTGTTTTGGTAACTGCATGACCATGATAAAGTTACCCACCTCTGGTGATCCTCCTGCCTCTGTGTTCTTCAGCAAATCCTACCTCTCTATATCTCTAATCTGGCTGATCTGGTGTCCTGATCTGGCTGCGTCTGCCTGCCTGGGTGCCTGGAGTACCCAGTTACCTGCCATGACTAAGCTCTGTCAGCACCCTCAGTGTCTGAAGCCTGACAAGGGATTGCTGTTCATATTCTGGGAAGATTCTCATTTGCTGAGTGTGAGAGCCAAGGACTCCTAGCAATAGAATCTAGTGTTTACTGGGACATACCTCACATTGCTCTCAACACTTCACATTTATTTCACACAATTGCCTCAATGACCATGTGAAGTGGGAATAACTCCCTCTCTGCAGAGTCAGAAGTGGGGACTAGCAAGCGGGGAACCTGGGGTCACAGCACACAGGACCAGGGAGCTGGACCCACCTGGCTCATCCTCTGCCTTTCACTTGTAGAGGGGGCTGTAGAGTTTCTACTTAGTGCTGATAAACAGCTTTAAACAAATGGAAGCATATAAACGGGAAATTTTATACTAGGTGGCCCAATGCCTAGGAAATAAATCATCCTTTTAAGTTTTATATCACAGTGCAGTCGAAATGTTTAATAATTATTGCCAGAGAACCGTATAATGCAATACTAAAAATGAGTAATTGAGAAGGCCATCAAGGCAGATGAGGCATCTTCCTGCAGAATTGCTCTTGAATACTTTACATAATTATTTCATTCAGATTTATGATCAGCTCAGCACAATGGGTGTGTCTCCATCCTGTTCCGCCCGAGTAGCTCAGACACCTTTGTGGAGCCTGTAAGCATCTCCAGGGGTGGTCAAATGAATATCTCGAGTGCATAAGTAGGGTTTGCAGAGGTAAGACTTCCTTCAGCAAAGAAAATGGTAAGAGTGAAAATGGAGCTTGCTGAGTCTCTTTGTCACTGGCAGGGGGGGAGTTATATGCATTAATTCCATCTACATTAATTCTTTAAAAGTCTGCAGCCACCCTGGGAGGGAACTGTGTCTCCATCTCACAAGAGAAAATGACCAGATTCACCAAATTCACTGTGAACTCCCAGCAAGAAGTTTAGCTCCAAATCAATAACTTACCACCACCTCCCCAGCACCACAAAGCCCCTGGGTATTGAGGCAGGATCTGGAATTCTGCAAAGAAGACTAGTGAGGGCATATGCAGAGGAAAACTGATCCCAATCAGATTGTATTGCAGCTGTGCCCCTTAATGCCTTTGGGGTGTCCATGTTTCTCTTTTCCCACCCTATCCCATCAATTTTTTTATAATGTCAACACCTCCAGAGAGAGAGGGAGCTAGATCTGCCTCCTGAAGGGACAATTTTCCACGGACCTGGCCTCCCAGATCCACCACGTGAGCTGAGGCTGCAGACTTTATCAGAACACAACTTATCTTGCCTTTCCCAAGAGTCCCCAGAGTGGGAGTTGGCAGATTCAGCTCCCAGGCATGTGTGGACAGATGGCTGCTTGGATGAGAAGGCTCCTGGTGTTTCTGGTCTCACTCACATGTCAAAAGTGGGAGGGGAGGGTAGACAGTGGGCTGGCTACACAGACAGGAAAAGTAATTGTCTTATTTTTATTTTTTACAATTCGTTCAGAAGATCATAAATACAAGGGGGTGACTCCCTCTGCCTTCACCCCGGCAGAAGGCTGTGTCATTCCCAGCACGCTTACTGATCTCCTTCTCCATCCTCCGGTCCCCCTCCAAACCCCGACACTTGCTTGTCCCTGCCTAAGTCAGCAGAAATGGGCACGGGGTCAGAGGTGTCAGACCCACCCCCTCCCTTCCAGCCTTTGCCTTGAGAAGGAGTTAAGCTTCTACTAAGGGCTGTCTCATTGGCTGTCTTCATTCTGTAGGACATGAAAGCATGCTGGATTTCTCTCTGCTTCTGGAGTGGAAAGGGCAGACGTCACACGCAGATGCATATCTTACTCAATATGGTCCACATCTCAGAACGTCTCCACTCCCTGGAACAATGCCAAACTCTGATCTAATTCTGTCTCAGCACTGAGAATTGCTCTTGAACCAATGGGTTTGTAGGAATAATCAGTGGGTATTGGTTAAACACATCCAGTGTGGTTATCCACCAGTGGGCACTGGTAATTTACAAAACTGATCAAACACCTCTAAGAGAAGGTGTTTTTGCTTTTGTGCCCGAGGGTGGTAGCCTTGGAGGGGAAATGCGCAGAGCCAATAATGCAGAAAACGGTGACTTTCCCCAGATCTGTGTGAAGTAAATGAGCAGTAGGCTGTGGGTGAGAAGTGTGTGTGGCGGGGTGCACTCCTGCCTTGTTAGGGGCTGCGAATATGGGATGGATGACAGGAGAGATCCTTTCGGGTAATTATTAGAAGCTGGACATGCAACCGTCTTGTCAGCACAGGGCATGGTGAACTTCTGCAGGGGATGCAGCGGGGTTAGAAGAACAAGGGAGAGGGAAACGTGGCAGACAGTGGTCTGAGTGCTGAGGATCCAAAGACTGTGGTCAGTGTTCACATCTGTGACTCCTTCAGCCTTTGGGGACCCTTCTAAGGGCCTCTGGTTAGTGCACATCTCTTCTTCGGACATGATTAGCTTTCTTACTCCCCCATTGCTCCTGCCCTCCTGGGAGCCCCAGCTTCAGGCCTGATGCCCTCTATACTCTGCCCTTTTGGCCACCACCCTCACTGCCCTTCATCTCTGCCTCTCTAGGGTTTTAAACCTAAACATGAGAACTATCAAGAAGTGGGGAAAATGTGTCACTAGCTCCAGCCAAAATGAATAGAACCAGAGGCTTCAGGCCCAGGCCCAAGGCCTGATACTTTTCCTGAAGGTTCGAGGTGATTTGGAAGACTATTTGATATGCTAACATCTTGAATCTAGACCATTTTATCTGAAGACAGAGGCTGGGCTTACCTTGCTTACCACTGGCTCACCAGCACCTCACACTGGGCTTCAGACATAGTCTCTGCTTTACCAGTATTTGTGGGACAAATAAATGGACTCACCATAACCAAAGGTGGATGGGCATCCTTTGTGTAAAAAAGAGTAAGTTGGCCATGGAGACCTCTGTGAGCACATACTGACCAAATGGCTTTATGAGGAGGAAATCAGGGTGTAAGTGCAAGGGGCAGGGGCCCTGTCTATCTTGTTCCAGTATTCCCAGTACCCAGATGCAGTTCTAACACAGAACAGGAGCTCGGGTCAGGCTGAGCAACTGCAGCCAGTCCTTTCTCCTTTGAAAATCGACTGCTTCACACTGTGACTTTCAGCAAGCCCCACAGCCCTCTGTGAGGCTTATCCAAGTCCCTTCTCTGCTCTCAGCTCAGTCTCCTAAGATGAGGAGCTGTGTAGCACAACCTCCAGAAAAGTCGCTGCTATCTTAGCCAGAGCAGACTGTCTGACATACCTGTAATGCTACTGTGTGTGTGTGTGTGTGTGTGTGTGTGTGTGTGTGTGTGTGTGTGAAGAGGCCAGAAAAAAACCATTAGCTGTCTTTGCATGCCATTTCTCATGCACCATACACCTTCTTTATTTTTTCTGAGGCAGCTGGAACTTGCAAAGTAGGTTAAGCTGACTGGCTAGCGAGCCCCAGGGTCTGGCTGTCACCACCTTCCCAGTGCTGGAAACATAAGTCTGGGTCACCACTCCGGTTTTCTTTTAATCAGGGGCTCTAGGGATCCAAATGAGGCCTCTGTGTTCACAGACAAGCACTCTGCTGACTGAGGTATGTCCCTAGCCCCCCATATTGTCAGTCTTATTGTCAGTGTCTAAGCCCGGACCTTACACACACAGCAATGCCCCCAATTTTGTCAGGACATCCCTGGCTGGTTCCTTTACGTCTTTTCCCCCTTCCTTCCTCAATCCTTGTCTCTCTCTGCATTCTCCCTCCTTTGGCCAATGCCCCTACTAGGCAGGCTGGAGTCCAGGCGCTGAGCTCCAGCTCTGTGAGCCTTTCTCCTAAGAACAAATCCACATCTGAGAAAATGCAATGGTTTGCTTACCCGCTCCCTAAACCCAATTCTGATGGAGCATGCGTTGTTGGTAGAACTGCTGCACTAGGCGGGGAAGGCTCTTGTGTTTGTCTACCACATTCCCGCTGCCTCCTTCCCACGATCTCGGGTAAGCCTTATCTCTGCGTGCCACCCGAGTTTGTCCTCACAGTTCTTCTCGCCCAAGGAACACCTAAATGCCACGAAGCAATGCAGCAACCTTTGAAATTATCACCTGCATCCATACACAAACCTGCAATTTCACCTTCCCTGGGAACCTAGTGTGCATATTTAAGATAATAATAAGCCAAAGCATGTCATTTCCTCAGGGGGACTTCAGAGGTTTTCCATGGCATGTACAACACAATCTTTGCAATGTCATCTTGGAGTTGTCTGCCTGCTCCAGTCCCTGCCAAATTCCCAGGCAGCACCTCCCACTGCTCTTGGCCTTACCCCCAGTCCAGTCCCCTAGACATGTAGAGTTCACTCTACACCAGGGCCTCGAGGGTCCCTTGACTGTCTCCATTTTATAGGATCCCACCTACAAAGTAGAAGGATGAGGGAGGAAAAGAAAGAGGAGTCAATTAGAGACACTCAAGGCACAGGGAGCATGTGCCTGCTTTTAGCCGTGCATCTTGCTGCACCTTAGGGTGCAGGTGTATGGAACAGCTCCAGGCATCTGTGATCAAGTGGCACTTGCGTGAGAAGCGTGGGTAGAGGGCCACACACAATGCTTTCCCTTCCCTAATCAGTCATTTATAAGTTGGACTTTCAGATGGTCAGTGAAGAGAGGGACCCGGGGACCAGGAGCCTGCTAAACTGTGTGTTGGGCCTTTTAAGTATAATTTTGTTTAATCAGCATAATAATCCTCTGTGGGTGAAGCAGGACAGGGTCTCTTGAATCTCGGTCTGTCCATTAACTCTCTGTGTATCTAAGGATGGCCTTGAATTTGATTCTCCTGCCTTTGCCTCCCTAGTGCTGGCTGGGATGGCAGGCACGTGGCACCACACCTGAGTCTGATTCCCATTTACACAGGGGAAAACCCGGGCTCAGTTAAGCAAGTGATGTCCTGAAGAAGCCTCGACATCAGAGCAAACAAGAACACACTGGGAAGTAATGGTCTGGATATGGAAGTAAGAAAAGGCTGATTTCCCCAGGAAGTCCTGCCCTCTGCTTCCCAGTGCTAATTGTACTATCCCAGCAACAAGTTGCTTTTAAACATTCATTAAGTGGAATCCCCTAAGGACCTGTGCTTGGGAGCTCGGCTGGCTAGGGTTCCGAGTTACCAATGTACTTGAAAATAATCAAATGCTATTTCCCCCTTCCAAAAGCATGCTGCTCCATTACTGTAGACCACTAACCAACGCACAAGGACCCTCTGCTTGGTTAGCATGTGCCCACCTTTGCCTACTATTCTTCCAATCATAAGGTCAAGCCAGCCCACTCTCACCTGTCGAGTTCCCCTCCCCCCCACCTTCCTCTCTCTGCTTGTTGCCAAGAGAACAATCCTGCCTTCGATAATAGAAACCACAGTCAATGCCTACTCTAAGCTTTGGGGACAATGGGAGACGTGGGTGAATTAATTACGGCCCTTATCCCTTTGTTCTTTTCAAAGAAAAGGTGATGGAAGGTCAGTGAAGTTTAAAGATGCAAGCTGTTGGGTTGTACTTAAGGGAACCCCGTTTCTTAGGGAACCAATGGCTGTCCTCTCAAAACAACTTCATCTATATCAGAAATACCCACTGTCTCTGAGTGCAGAGCTAGCCCTAGAGCAAGAATTAGCTGGCACAGGTGTGGACGGGATACTCCAAGCCCAGTGGCAACTTGGGGGATTCACTTGACCTTTCTGGGCCTTAGTTTGGGGAATTAAAGTTCTCGTAAAAACAAGCCACACAGATTCTACACTGACTAAAACTCTGTGGTTGTGGAGCATTAGACTATTACAAATTGAGAGCCAGAATAGTCAAGGACTACCCACCCCTTAACAGCCACTGATTATCCACTTGTGTGCCAAGTAAAACCTTTTGGACTATATTAACTTAGCTTCTGCCAACCCCAAAGCTAAGAATGTCATCAGATAGTATCTAAAACCTACAGCAAAGGCTTCCCAGCGATGCTTGATTCGAACTGAGTAAAAGGAGATAGACAGTAAGCAAACCAGCTGTGGCGGTTTGAGTGAGAATGGCCCCCATAGACTCAAATGTTTGACTCTTGGTCTCCAGTTAATAGAACCTGCTTGGAAAGGATTAGGAGGTGTGGCCTTGTTAGAGGTTGGGTGTCAGCTGGCGTTCATTTAGAGGGTTCAAAAGACTATTACAGTTGCCAGGGTTCTCTCTCTGCCTTGTAGTTGTGGATCAAGATGTGAGCTCTCAGCTGATCCTTTGTTCCACCATCATGGACTCTAATCCTCTAACACCATAAGTTAAATTAAACAAATTGCTTTGGTTATGGTGTTTTATCACAGCAATAGAAAGGTAACTAAGACACCTGACTACCTGCTGATCCCAGCAAGATATTTAGAAAATATCACCATTTACCATGCTGGGCGGTGGTGGCACATGCCTTTAATCCCAACATTGGGGAGGCAGAGACAGGTGGATCTCTGTGAGTTTGAGGCCAGACTGGTCTACCAAGTGAGTTCCAGGACAGGCTCCAAAGCTACAGAGTAACCCTGTCTCGAAAAAACCAAAAAGAAAAAAAAAAAAGAAAGAAAATATCATTATTTTAATAACTTCCTTTTGTTCTGTAACTATATAAACTTCATGATATCATTTTCACACCAGCACTTTTCATCCATGTTCCTGGTGCATGGTCACTCATATTTAGCTCCAAGAATAATGTCTAGCTTATTTCCTTTGAGATGAGAGCTACATTGTTTTCTGATGTGCAGATGACTCAATAGCACCCCCACTACTAACACATTAAGGTTTTGTCCTCATATTCTGCTTGTCTGGAGCATCTTGAGCAGTCAGAGACTGGATCCCGCTTCTTCTTCCTCTCGTGCTGCCCACACCTCAGGAAGCTGCAGCATCCTCTCTGATGACAGTTTTGACAACTTGCCCTTGAGGTCTGCCCCAGGCTTCACCAGCACACAGCTACTGCAGCTTTGAACTCGCCAACTCTGAAATTTCCTTCTAAACACAGCTTCCTGTTTGTCATCCATTCATTCTGCAACCATTTATTGTCTGTCTGCAGTGTACCAGGTGTGATGATGTAGACAGAGTTAAACAAAACAAAAGCGTTGCCTTGCCTCCTTTGTTTCCTCTCCTCCTAGGTCTTAGCGTGGGCCACGTAAATCAGATATTAAGTAGCCTTTGTGCACTGTACCCAGGATTTCACCTTCCAGAGAAAGCTAGATGTGAAACTGAATCCTATCACACTGTCCTGCTGTGACTTTATTTATTCTTCTTAATGGCTTACAAATAGCTCCCTCTTTCCATATACACAAAGCTAACGAATCTTTCTGAATTACAGCCTAATAACATGGGCCAGGTATGCTCAGTCTATTTACTTCCGCCAACTGTCTTAGTCTTTGTTGAAGCTCCGTGATGATCACAATGGTTCCTTTTACAGTCAAGGAAACTGAGTCTCAGAAAGTTCCCCAGAGCTGAGATAACGGCTGGTAAAGGACCAGTCAGAACGCAAACTCTGACTGTAGGAACTGAGCTCTTACCTACTGTGCCTGGCATTCCATGGGCAAAGCTGTGGTTTGTTTTAATTAATCTTGGATGATGGACTTTTAAATGAATGACCTCCTCATTTTTTCGCTGTAATAAACAAGGCTGCAATCAGCAGCCTTGTAGCTACATCAGCCTCCACTTGTCCAAATCTGCAGATTGGATTAATTCCTGGTTGTGAAATTTCAGAATTAAAGGGTATGAACATTAAAATTTTGACACACAGTGCCAAACTGAAAGAATTTCTGGATTAATTTATAGTCCTTCCAAGTGCACGGAACAGAGGTCAGTGCTCCCTTCTTAGCCCTGGGCCTTACTGAATTGGCTCGGGCAATGGTCACTCCTCGCTGCCAAATCCGGCAGCTCTTTACAGCCTCACCCTGCCCAAAGCTCTGGCATATGGATTCCTGTAGACATGCTTTCCCAGAACCTCCCCCTGGGGTTCCCCTGAGCACTCTTCTGTGCCCACTTTTCCTGTTTCCTTGGCATCTGAAATCGTTTCCATGACCCTTTCTCTTGTGTAAGCTATAAATGCCACCCCTCCCACCTTCCCGCATGCGCCAGCTTTCTTAGTTTCTGCTCTAAGGGGCCTTCCCTCTTTCTGCCATGATGAAAGGGTCAGTGACAGCAGGATGGCAGCCCAACACTGACCCCTTTAGCACCAGGAAACCCCTCCCATGGGGATCTTTACTTAGGTAAGGCTGAGTCCTCGAGACAACAGAAACAAATTTTAGGACAAGACAAAGAGGAGCCCAGTGGGTTTAGAAGATGATCTGTAGATGATAGGGCATGCTCTAAATGTAAGCAGGGCCATTAAGAGAGGAAGACAGACCCCTTACTACACCTAAGACACGAGCATGGGCTTCTTAATGAGCAAACTGCCCCTTACATGCCTTAAAATAGCTCCGCATATGACTTTGTGGATTTCAAAGATATATTACTTGAAGGATACGTTTGGGCACCAAGTTCAAAGATTAGCAAAGTCTACAAGTTAAGTAAAAATAGATTAACTACTTTACTTATTTCTCTTAAAGAATTTCCTTTTTGTGAGTGATACTGTCAGTGGTTTCAGACGGTGCATTGTTTAGGCTTGAGGATGAGCGATGACAGCAGACGTGGCTAAACTCAAAGGTTCTACAGGCAGGTGCTAAGGAAGCACAGTGCCTTTGCTTCTGCTTTGGATTTATGGTTCTTGGGCATTTCATGCATGAAAGTTGAATTAGCATCATTTATACCTCTCTCCCTCCCTACTCCAATTCTTCTCATATCTCCTCCACCGTCTCCTCTTGAACACATAACCGCTGCCTCTATAATTATTGCTGTTATATATACGCCATACTGAGTCCAATTTGTGTTTCCTGTATGCACATGTTTAGGGCTGACCACTCAGGATTGGGGGTTAGTCCCTGAAGAAAACCAGTTCTCCTTCCCTTGGCAGCCATTGACTCTTTAGCAAGGGGTAGAGCTTTGTGAAATTTCCAGCCATCCTTCTGGCATGCAGCCTGGTGCGGGTTTTGCAGATCATATGCAGGTGGCCGTATTATTGAGAGTTCATGGGGAAAACACAGCAGCCTTGTCCTGTCCAGAAGAAACTGTCTCGCGGCAGTCATCTTGGTACTACCTGTTTCAACACCTATGTTCAAGATGTCTTTAGGAAAAGGAGATTGTCTTTGCAGGCAATGTCTATGCGGAAGCTAGAACTACTAGCCAATGGGATTGCTCTGCATCTTGGAATAAAGAATCTCTTCCCGCTGCATGGCCTCTTAGCTTTCCATGTCTCTCTCATGCTTCAGAAGGACCTCAATTTTATTCAGGGTTTCAAACGTCTAGTGAGGCTAAGTAGGATGCAAAGGTCATTGACTATCCTGTGCTCTTAGCTGGAGCTACAGGTGACCATGTGGCACAGTTCTGGCCACCGAGATATAAGAGTAATTTTGCTAAGGGGTTCTGGAATTTTCCTGTTTGATAAGAGGGGCTTGTGGGGGAGTACTGCCTTTTAGCCTCTACTATCCTAACTCCTCCCAGCTGGAGCACCATGGTGAGAGCAAGATGCGAGTGCCCAAGACAGGCACAATATAGAACAGGAGAGGAAGTCACAGCCATAAATTCAGAAACACGCCATCACAGGAGCTGCAGAAAGAACACCAAAGTCATTGCTCACTAAACTAACTAACCAAAAACTTGGATAAGGATCTTGCTTAAATATTGTTTACAGTAATTCAACATGAGGTCATAATTTCCACCTTGACTACATCAATGTAGGTCCCTCTCTGAACCTCATTATTATTGATAATAACTATGTATAGGTTATCAATCCTGCTAGGAGATGTTCTACACACCACACACACACACACACACACACACACACACACACACACAGAGAGAGAGAGAGAGATATGAATATAAATTGTCCTGGAGAGAGAGCTGAGTTGGCAAAGTGACTGTCTTGCAAGCATGACGACCTGAGTTCAATCCTTTGGGATCCATTTTTTAATGTGTGCAGTGATGTATGTTTATAATTCCAGTGCTGGGGAGACAGAGACATAGAGATTCCTGGGACTTGCTGGTGAATTCTAGGTCAATGGGAGGCCCCGTGTCAAAGAAGGTGGAGGAGGAGGAGAAGGACTGAGTCTGGATAATGATGCCCAATGTCGTCTTCTGGGCTCTACATCCTCACCCACCTCTCCACAGGCACATAAAAGAAATAGATGGAATTTAGCATCTCCTTTACCCTGTCGAGAAGTGCTTATATCTGTTTGAGACCCGGAATGGCTTTCTGCAGAGCTGAGAGGTGGAAATGGTTGTCCGGAAGGCGGCTCACCTTCCAACAGAAGAGCTCCGCCATCTGTGCTTGATCTCCGTGCATGACATAACACCTCACCATTTTGACCTATGGGTTAGCAATAAGCCCTAACTAGTGTCACTAGAACCTTGCCCCACCTCAAAAAACATTAAAGATTCATTCAGTAGCACTGACAAAAATCTTCTTAGAACCAAGCAGGGGATAAGTTAATCAATTAGACAAGTGATCAATAAACTATAACAAACAGAGCATTTGATAAGAGTGAGCTGCTCATTACAAAGTTTCCAGCTCACTGAACTGTTCAGCACATGACAAAGATCTACCAAGCATGGAAACACAGGGAGTCTAAAAATACTTCCTTGATATAGTGTACCCATCCTCAGAATATATATGTTCTTCAAGACCCTCAGCTAACCGGATACATATAACAATTAATTTTTGTAATAGCTGAAACATGCACAGTTTGGGCGAATGTCTTCCATTCATGTGGCCAGTTGTGCAAATAATTTTGAGGGGAGAATATCCTCTTGAAATATATCTGAACTAGGGGTTCTGTGGCCCTGTTACTTTCTGATTGGGTGACTAGGCAAGTCACTCAGCAGTTGTGGATGTTGTACTGGACTGTCCTCTGAGCCAAACTGCCACCATCTTTATGAGATTAGCCGGTCCTACTTGCAAAAGATCATCACAGATGGGCTTATCGACTGTTGATGTCCTCTTATAGAAGAAGGGGACAGGGAGGAGCCTATGAGTATCCCACTCTTCCTCCATATAATTCTGCCTTAACTGTATGTGGTCTCAGGGGAGAGTATATAGGCAAGGAAGATCCAAGGGACAGGGCTCCATCTATGAGGCCCAAAGGAGTCACCATCCATGCTGGGTGTAGACCTGATGGTGTGTGGTGTGGCTGCTCAAAGTTACCCATGCTCTTGCTTGTAACTCCTCGTTCATGCTCTATAGTAAGCTTCATACACTCCTTGGCTCCCCCGTGTAAACCTTGCTCTCTCATTGGGGTCCTGTTTCCATCTCCTCCAGGGAAGGAAGTTTAGCAGCAGTTTGTTAGTTGTTTAGCACTAAGGACTGAGCCCAGTAAACACCAGGGCTTTATTGCTCTTCGTACAACCTAAGCCCTGGGCTTTGAGAAAATCTGAATCAGGACTTAGCCCTACCTCAACCACAATGCTGTTGGGGTAAGGTTCATGTGAGAGGAGGAATCTATACATGACTGCAGGATCATGACACTCTCCAAAAGCATGAGGAATCTACACGTGACTGAAGGATCATGACACTCTCCAGAAGCATGAGGTGTATTTTTTTTGTAAGAGCTCAGTTCACCTTGAAGGTAGCCCAAAGAGAAAAGAAGCTTTACTCACAGGTTACTAAACAAAAATATTGATAGTTAAGCTAATTGAAAAATCTTTTAGTTAATGCTCAGTTGAGAATCAATGATCTTAATTTAAAAGATAAGATATGACTCTCACTCATGCATGGCTGGTGGTGCTGCAAACTGGTACAGTCACTGTGGAAATCAGTGTGGCAGCTCCCCAGAAAGATGGGAATCGATCTACCTCAAGATCCAGCTGCACCACTTTTGGGCATACACCCAAAGGACTCTCTTCCTGCCACAGAGGCACTTGTGCAACCATATTCGTTGCTGCCCTATTCTTATTAGCCAGAAATTGGAAACAACCTCTGTCCCTCAACAGAAGAATGGTTGAGGAAATGCAGTACATTTACACAGTGGAGTATTTACAAAGCTGTTAAAAATACAGCATCGGGGGCTGGAGAGATGGCTCAGAGGTTAAGAGCATTGCCTGCTCTTCCAAAGGTCCTGAGTTCAATTCCCAGCAACCACATGGTGGCTCACAACCATCTTTAATGGGGTCTGATGCCCTCTTCTGGCCTGTAGGCATACACACAGACAGAATATTGTATACATAATAAATAAATAAATATTTTTTAAAAATACGGCATCATGAAATTTGCAGGCAAATGGATGGAACTAAAAAAAAAATCCTGAGTGAGGTAAGACAAATATGGTATATATTTATGTGTGTGTGTATAAAATATTTGTGGCTATTAGCTGTTAAGTTAATGATAACCAAACTATAATCCACAGAACTACAGAGGGTATGAATAGAATAAGGGACTCAGGGGAACAGATAGATTTTGAACAGATAGATCTTGGAATGGGAAATAGAATAGATAATTATGGATGGATGGGATAGACTGGAAAGGCAGGATCAAGTGAAGAGGAGGCTAGAGAGGGTTGTGGGATGGAATATGAAGAGAGACAGCTAAAATTAAGGGGCATTTGAGGGGTAGTATGGAAAACTAATACAATAGAAACTTCCGTGTGTGTGTGTGTGTGTGTGTGTGTGTGTGTTGGGATCTAAATGAAATTGTCATAATGGGGAGACAGACAGAGACACAACTGGTCATCTCTTGTCACCAAATGAAGTTTCCAATCTCAGGCGGCCGCATGGGAATCCCCAAACAATCTAAGCTGTTCCCAAGACTATAAGGTTGCTCTCCACAAACTGACAGCAAGGCCCCCCCTTGCTTAAGACAACACCCACATAACTCATTGAACATGGAGATGTCAAGCTGGTGCCTACACAGAACCTCCATCCCTATGTTCTAGTGTCTTTGGTACAGGAAGGTACTCTGCCTGCTACCCAAAAGAAAAAAATGTAAATACCAAGTCGGCCACAAATCCCTTATCTACACAATGGTGTCCTACCTGCAAGATATACTAAGGCAATGGTGGCACCAACCTTGTGGGAGTAACCAACCAATAACTTATTTGACTTAAGGCCCACTTCATAAGATAGAACCTGTGCCTGTAACTGCTTGAGTGGCCACGAACCACAGACTAGATAGCCTGGGGACATAGGGCAAAACTAATACTGGTCTAAAAAAAAAAAAAGACAGAAAAACAAACAAAAAATGCAAAAGCAGTGATAAAATTACTCCTTATGCCATTTTGCTATACTCATAGATCAGTGCCTTGCTCAGCCATCATCAGAGAATTTCCTCCCACAGCAGATGGGAACAAATATAGAAACCCACAGCCAGTTATTATGCAGATAGTGAGAGACCTTGGAACACTTAGCCCTAAACGGGAAGTCTCCATTAAATTCCTCCCCCTCAGAGCTCAGCGAACCCTTCAGAAGAGGAGGTGGAAAGAGTGTAAGAAGCAGAGGGGATGGAGGATCCAAAGAAAACAAAGATACAAAGATGTCTTCTACATCAACAGGAGCAAAGCTTCTCTGTATGAACTCACAGAGACTGAAGCAGCATCTACAAGCCCTGCACAGGTCTGCACCGGGTCCTCTGCATATATATTATGGTTTCCAGTTTAATGTTTTTATGGAATTCCTGAGCGTGTGGACAAGTGGGTCTCTGATTCTTGTGCTTCTCTTGGCTCTTTTTCTGCTGCTGGATTGCTCTAGCCAACTTTGATGCAATAGCTTCTGTCTTATCACATTATATTTTATTTTGTTATTTTTTTAAAAATTGAATGGCTGGCTGGCTGGCTGGCTGGCTGCCTACTAGGGCAAAGGTTAACAACTGAATGGTCATTTATACCTGCTGGATACATATATAGAAATCAGTTTTCTCCAATGAAGTGGGACTGGGTATATCAACCACTCCAGAGTAGGCTTCATGTTCAGGAGTAGTTGACCAACATATAATGAACTCCACGGGTTTTGTGTGTGTGCTTTTACTTGGTTACAGTTTGGTGGTTATTTTTCGGGGAGGGGGTATTTTGTTTTCTAAGTGTTTGTTGTTATATTGAGTTGGTTTTTTTTATTTTGAGAAAACTTAAAGCTGGATGGGTGGAGGAGAGGATCTGGAAGGACTTAGGGTGGGAGAAAATATGTTCAAAATATATTTAAAATGTTTTAAATACTAAAAAAGAAAAACATAAATTGATCAGCTAAAAATGATACAGTTCTCTCTAATTACTAAAGGGCTGAGGAGTTCTTAGATTTTCACTAATTGTGGGGGACCTCAATGGCTTTACATTTTTTTTAAAAAAATAACTTTTTAATGACATCGCTTGGTGGGCCCTCAACTAGTTATACCTGGTAATTTGTTCAATTTGGGCTTGAAAGATGATTTGTAATATTTTCTTTACTAACTATAACTTCCCAAACTTTCTGATTTCTCCAGTTTAAGACCCTGGAGCCTCTCTAGTATGACCGTGTTAAAGTTCTATTTTATGAGTATTAATTTTAGATTAAACCAGGTATGACTTATTTTAAATTCTTTTTGAACAAGGTTGGGTATATGTTCCTTTATTGATGGGGGTATAAAAATGTATCAGGAAAGTGAAAGACCTACTGTGAACTTGCCTTAATGTACTCATTAGCAATAAATGAATAGTACATGCAGCTGACTGGGAGTCAAATTCAGAGAAAGCAAAGCTGGGGCAATGGTTACTGGAGACCTCTTCTGAGCTGATGGATGCTCTGATATAAATGTCCACCTCGGTACATATGCTTCTGCCTTTTCACGTATGTGTGGCTCACACAACCACTTTATCTGGGACACTGAACGCTTTCACCAGTTTAGTCCCCTCACAGCCTGTACAAGAGGAAAGGCAGAGACTGGGTAATTGCCCTGCTTGGATTCTCGGCGTTTGGGTGAAATGGATTGTGTAAATGAGACAGGTGTGAGAGCGCTTAGTGTTGGTAGTGTTCCCATCGAGCTGAGATCCTGCTATGAACAAAGTTCCTGAGGCACCAGCAATGCCCATGCACAGGACAGAGCCACTGGAACCTCCATCCTTTCTCTTCCTTTGAACGGCATACAAAAGATCCATTCCCTAGACTGATGGACTTGACCTTGGGGAGTAAGTCCTCGGGTGCACAGCTCTCTGTGTCCGCCAGCACTTGAACTCTGGGGAACTGCGGAGGTGCGTGATGGTGCTTCAGGATCTCTTGTAGAGTCCTGGCAGCATGGGTCCTTCCTCAGCCTGCTGTAAATGAGTTAGTGAAGTCAGTTAAAACCAAGGGGGCCTAGAACCTGGGTAGTGTCTGAGAGATGTCTCTAAGACTCTAAGGAGGCTGCCAGCACAGAGAGACACTAGGCTATTTTAGACTGTCTTTCGTTCTATGACAGAAAAAACACAAGGCCTTTATTACTGAGCATAATTTTATCCAGTTACAAGTTGTCCATCAACCAAGTGTTTGAAATATCAATTTACAAATTATCAAAAATCTTAAGCATGTTTATAACCCTTCATATAACAATTCCACTTCTGGGTAAATAGCGTCATAAAGGCTCTAAGCTGTAGGAAAGCATTTCTAAATGCCATGTTTGAGTGCACCTCAGAATCAGTGTGCTAAGCAAACATCAACGGGATGGCATGAAGAGGTGGGGCCTTTAGGAGGTGAAGTCACAGAGTTGAAAGCCCGATAGCTGGGACTGACGCTCCTAGAAAACAGCTCCAGAGGGATCAGTTTGCTCTTTCTGCCCTCTGCTCGTGTGAGCACACGGTGTCTCCGGAAGACAGCAGGAAGGCACCGTCTTGGAAACAGGTATGCAGCCCTCAACAGACGCTGAACTCACCAGCACCTAAATCTCACACTTTCCGGTCTCTAAACACAGGGGAAAAATTGCTGTTGTGGATAAATTACCCAGCCTGTGACACACTGCATCTCTCCAGTTCAGTCAACAACCTCATGTACCACAGCGGTCCCATACGATTACATCATCTAGTGAAGCATCAGGTGCATGGCGATGCCCACCTGATGGCCAAGCTGCCCAATGGTGTATTTCTCAGGATATATAATGATAACTTCATTATACCAGTGGGAATGGACTGAGACTAGTAAAATTTATTATAGTGTTTATTCCAGTGAAAAACAGGAAATAATCTGTAGCCACTCCTCACTGTGGGAAGGCTTAGTGAACTATTTTGTGCCCACAAAAAAACAATGTCTATCCAGGATTCTGGATAGAATTCTTCTTAAAAGACAGACTAGCAGGAATGGGGAGGAGCATGGGAAGGTAAATTCAGTCAAAGTGCATGAGTTATGCTCCAATGAAAGGTCCTTGTGAACCAACCCATCACTATGTATGGTGACAAATGCAACTAAAAAAATTTAAAGGGACTGGGACGGAGCTCAGTTCACAGAGTGCCTGCCTTGCACGGTATTAGATAAAATCCAAACAAAACAAAAGTCTGTATGATCATTAATAGTAGCATCCATAGAATGACAAATATAATTTTCATAAATGTCTATGTCATTCTATAATGTAAACTATCGTTTGATAACTAGACTAAGGGAGAGGGACACAGCATGAGATGTGAGCTTCTGGGCGTAACATGGCTGTTGCACCCTGGGACTCACAACAGCTATGAGGACCTGCATACGCTCTGTCCCATCAATGCTCCATCAGGGAAGGAGGAACCACCCCTCCCTGAAGATCTATAAAAGTTAATGGTTAGCGGGGGAGAGAAAGACTCTACCAATAGTGTAGCCCCAGGTAAGGAGGCCACACCCCTGCACATAAGCCCTCCCTCAAACTCCCACAGGAAACTTCCTGGGTAACCAAAGACACAGAAAAGAGAGACATGAAAGTAGAAGCTAGTTGGGAGGAAGAAAAGCATCCTGTGGGACCGGGATGGAGAAACAAAAGGGTAAGGGGTGAATGCAATCTAAATACATTATGTGCATGTATGAAAATGTCATACTAAAACCATTCTTATGTGTAATTAATGTATACTAAAAAAAAACACTAAAATAAGCAGACTAATACATTAGAAAACCTATCTTAAAAGACCAATGACACAACTCTGTATAAGAGGCAGGTCAGGGGCTCCCTGTGTACTGTATTCCTCAGGTCACTGGACATATGGTGGATGTTCCTCCGTGTGCTCCTGAAGACACAACATGATGAGGACACACCTGCCACCCAGATTCCACCCAGTTGCTGTAGTCTTTCCCCAGTTGCTAGATAGTCTCCACCAACTGGGCAGACTGGCAGGTAAGACCCAAGACGCCATGGTTCTGGACTTTAAGCTGCCACTGAGTACTAGGCACACTGCTGATGGAGTAACTCCTGCTGGGCCAGGCATCCCATGTGCCACGTGCATATCATGGAATATGCATGGAATATGACCTGGGATATGCTTCAATGGAAACGGGGCGTTTTGTGTCTTTAGCACACTGCTGTGTCTCTCCCAGCTCTGCAAACCCTCCTTCCGGTTCTCATGCATGGCTTTCCACCCTTGTGCAGCCCAATTGCTACGAAGGGGTCACAGCACAATTTCCAGTCCCTGGCTGAGCCTGGTTGGAAGTTGAAGAGAAGTTACTGGCAGACAGGGCAGATCCAGGGCCACTTGAACTGGGAGAGGCATACAGGATTGTGTCCCTTACCCAGAACTTCTCCCTAGCATGGCCTTCTATTTGAATAGCATCCAAAAGCTACAAAAGAAACAGCTTTGCTGGGTGTAGCAACACATACTTCCAATCCTAGTACTTGGAAAACTGGGGCGGGAGGGTGGAGAGTTTGAGACAGTTTGGCTTTCTAGAAAGTTCCAGGTCAGTCAGGGCTCTGTATCAAGACCCTGTATCAGAACCAAACAAAAAGAACCAATTACTTTACCATGCTTGCTGCTTCCCTTTCTTCTAAATACACAGCAACTAGACCTAGGCTTTGCCTTTCTTCCAACAAGAAAGTACCTTCCCTGATGGGGAATCACTGCTGTTAAGCCTGGGTAAGTAAAACCTTCTCTGAATCTATTTTCTCATCAGTAAAGTATTCACAACTTGTTTCTCGTAGATCTGCTAGTGACGAATAGGATTGAAGCAGACAGGGGATATGATATAGTGTCTGGTATGCAGTAGGAGCTCAACAAATACAGCCATGATTAAAGCGGCCTGGAAATGAGCATTGTATGAGCCTTCAGAAAAATGGCACATTCTAAGCTTAAATGGAGCTGCAACCCATAAAACTGCACCATCTTAAAGTTGTTGGCATGTCTGGGCACTTCTGAGCTGTTCCTTGCTCTCCGTTTCCCAAGACAGAGCACAGTAAGATGCTGGAGAAGTCTGTCCTGGGCCGGCGATGGCCCTCGGTGGCAGAGCATTTGCCTAGCGTGCCTACAATCCAGAGCTGCTCTCCAGCACTAGAAAACAGAAGATATACAGTCTACAGGATTCTCAAGTTGAGCAAACTGGGCTCCTACAACAGTGTTTCAGAATAGCACTGTGGCCTGAGCCGAATGGCGCATGAGCTGAATCCACCCCAGGAAGACCCAACCAATATCCAGGCAACAAGTTAATGGAACTTCTGGCAAGAGCAATTGCAAATCCATCAGTGAGTCAGAGAATTTGAGGGAGCAATTGTCAAAAAGTCCCTCATTCTCTCTCTCATTCCCCCCAAAAGAGCCCAATTAGATTAATTTGCCTTCTCACCAGAGTGTGGCTCTGTAATGACTAATTATTATTGCATTAGTCATAGTCAGGGGTTGTGTTCCCAAACGCAGAGCAGGGTGGAGCTTGGCTTGGTGGAAGCAGAGCAGCGACTCACGGGAACGAGCTTGGAGGAACACAGCATTCAGAGCAGTGGGCCTCCATGAGGACAAATTGGTTCCCGGGGAATGACTGACAATAACTGGGAACATTTTGAGTATCGTGGCTGCTGAAGTGTGGGTGTTTGAAGAAAGGGGTGCCGCCATACATTCTGCAATGGACAGGACAGCCACCACGAACAAAATTATATGACTTCACACATCAATAGTACCCTGTTTAGACCGCAGAGATCTAGTGGGCAAGGGGAAGGGAGAGGCACATAAGGAAAGAGCGAGAGGAATTAAAAATAAAAACCCTGGGAGACTTGAGAGGAGAATGAGTTGGGGTGTAGGAAGTGACCAGTTCTCTGTGACTCTGAGAGGACATGTGGATGTCCCCTCTCAGGGGACAAGGATGTACCCACCAACATCAGGAAGGTCACTGAGACCCACTTGGGGAGGATAATAAGACTACATTCATTCCTTTTCTCACCGGTCTATCAAAGCACCTAACAAGAGCTAGTGGAGGAAGGAAGGAATTATTTTGGCTCACAGGAGATGGGTACAGTCCACCATGGCATGGTAATACCATCAGCAATGGCAGCAGAAGCTTGAAGAAGCAGGTCACATTGTATTCAGTGCCATGAGTCAGAGAGAGGGAGATAAACGTGGATGCCGGCCCAGGGGATGGTGTTGGCCACATTTAGGGTGAGTCTTCCCCACCTGGTTAACCCAGCCTGGAAGTCCCCTCACGTACAAGCCTAGAAGTTTGTCTCCTTGGCGATTCTAGAACCT
Source organism: Ondatra zibethicus (assembly GCA_004026605.1). Lineage (NCBI taxonomy): Eukaryota > Metazoa > Chordata > Mammalia > Rodentia > Cricetidae > Ondatra > Ondatra zibethicus. The sequence continues at coordinate 132,029 of PVIU01002212.1, read as the reverse complement.
GCCAAATTTTCAGCCAATATCATCCAATGCTAGGGTTAAATCCAGACTGATGGAAATCAGAAAGTGGACGGACAGTGAAGGCCTAGGGAAACATGTAGGCATACCCCTCTGGAGGATGCGGCTCTGCAGAGGGACAGAGAAGGAGGCAGTGACTGGAACGGGGTCCTAGGACTTCTTCCGAATGATAGAGATTTTAAGCTCTGACTTCTATGTCACTATGACTCCTGCTTCTCTTTCACCTCGGCTGGATTTGCTGGATGTATCAATCTGTTCTCCGTTGCTATAATAAAATCTCTGTGATTGGTAACTACATAAATAAAAGAGGGTTGCTTCTCTAAGAGTCTTGAAGGCTGAGTCCGGGATCAGTCATGCCTCTCAGTTTCTGTTCGATCTCTAGTGAGGATTCCCTGGGCTGGATCACAACATAGAGAAATGGAAGGAGCTCGAGCCTTGTAGAAGGGACCAAGTGCAAGGGATAGATACACTTATGTTACCTTGTTTTTATAAAAGCTATCTCACTCTACAAAGTCAGCACTGGTCCCCTCTGAGGGGCTGCCCCTCATGGTCTAATTAATTATTCACACTAGGCTCTACCTTGCCCAGGTCCTATAACCTCAACACTACCACAGTGGGATCAAGTGTGTAGCACAGGACTTTTGAGAGACAAATCCCTTCTAAGCCAGCTCGGTGCAAAGCATCACTGCCTGTTCACTCAGCTTCTACGTCAGGTTCTTGAGACCTGATGGGGAAAGTCGCAGGACAGTGGAAGGGTGGCCCTCCTCCAGAGTGTGTGCTTTCCTCTGTCAGGCAATCTTCAGGGAGTCCACCTCCCCTGGACCCCACCCCATTGTCCTGTGCTCTTGTCCCTAGCCTGACTCCTCTGTTCTCAGCCCTGTCCCTTCCCATGTTGCAGATCATCTGGCTACTACCTCCTTGAGAATCATTTGTTGAACAAGTTTCAGGTCAGGCTCTGACCAACATGGTGACAGTTTATTTTCTTTAAAGAGCAGTCAGACAGGCACCTCAACCAGATGTCCATAGGAGACCCGTGAAAATGCAGAGTCCTCAGCCCTGACTCCTGTCCCTTTAGGTGGCCAGGAGCAATCTGAATAATCCCGTGAGGGCAGTATTACTATAAAACTTGGAATCATGTGTAAACAACACACTGAATTCTTCCCACCCTCCTTCCTCCTCCTTCCTCTTACTTCTGTTTCCCCTTCCTCTTCTTCCTGCTCTTCCTCCTTCTGTCCCTTTTTCCTCCTTCTTCTTCTCCTTCCTCCCCCTCCTTCTTCCTCCTCCTGCTCCTTCTGCTCCAGGTTCTCCCCCTCCTTTTCCTTCTTCCCCTTGCTCTTCCTGATCCTCTTGCTCCTCCTATTCTTCCTCCTGTTCCTTCTCCTGTTCCTCCTCCACCTGCTCCTCCTGCTGCTCCTACTTCTGCTCCTCCTCCTTCCTGCTCTTCCTCCTGTGGCTCCTCCTCATCCTCCTCAAGTTGGCATGTATTTTGGTCACTCTGTTTTGGACCCACATCAAGAAAGAAGACAAGAGTCCGATATGATAACAACATTTCTAAAATTCTAACATGAGGGAGGCCGTGCTAGAGTTTGGTCCAACCTGGGCTGCAAAGAAAAGGAAAGAAAAGGGAAGAAAGAAAAGCAAAAGGAAGAAAGAAGAGAGAAAGAACAGTGTCAAGACTAAGCTTTCTTTAAAGGACTGCCTTTCACTAAACCCTTCTTTCCTCCCCTAGTTTTGTGGCCTATTGATGGATGGTGGTGATGGTGATGACGATGACGATGGTGATGATGATGCCAACAGCAGCATTTGTTGATGACTCATTATGAGCCAGCTACTTACTAGGTCATTTTTTAAACTTTATTATTCATGTAATTTTCAACTCTTTCTTCTCTCTTTTTCCCTTTGTTTGGTTTTCCCGATATGCATATAGTGATTCTTCTATAATTTCTCCAGTTTTTGGATATTCTGCTGATTTTTTCCATTCTTTATTCTTTTGTACTTCAGTTGGATGAACTCCTAAACTTCATGGTACTTTCCTAGCCAGGGACTGGTTGATGAATTGGTCAAAAGTTTTATTCCTGTCTGATTTCTAGTCCTACCTTTTGACTGTTTCTTAGAGTTTTGAATTCTCTGCTTACATCCCTCGGGTTCATGCATGCTGCCCACTCTTTCCATCAGTTATTTACACATGGAAATCATAGGAATTTGCTTGTGTGTATGTGTGTATGCTTGTGTGTGTGTGTGTGTGTGTGTGTGTGTGTGTGTGTGCGTGTGTTTGAGGCTGTGTTTCTGGTTGAACCTGGAGCTCACTGATTCAGGATAACTTGTCAGAAAACTCCAGGGACCGTCCTGTCTCTGCCTTCCTAGTACTGCAGTTATAGACACACACCACACCTGGATCTTTACATGGGTGCAGGAGATCCAAACTCAGGTCCTCAGGCTTGTGGGACCAACACTTTACTGCCTGAGCCACGTCCCCAGCCCTCCACTCCTATAGTTATTTTAAATTCTGGTCTGCTGATTCCCAAACCTCTGCCTGCCATGTCTTGATCTGGATCTTAGTCTCTGTAGCCTCCCTCCCTCCCCTTCTCCTTCCTTCTATCACATCCCCTTCCTCCCTTCCTAACCTCCTTCTTTCCTTCTGTCCTCCCCTTCTCTTTCTCTCTTTCTGTCACTTTAACTTAGTGATAAAAGTTAGTCAGAGCACAACAGGGCAATGGAGCTGAAATAAACATCTTTGGGAGAGGCATTCACGGTCATCTGACCAGAATCAGGCTATGTTTCAAGTTTGCTATGGCGTTTGAAGGCAGAAGCTTCAAGGGTCAATATCGTGGTCTGATGCTGTTGATTTTTCCAGAAGCACCCTCATAAAGAGCCTTGCCACTGTCTTAGTTATAACCCATTGCCCTGTGCTGCTGGCAAGAGGAAACAGTCTTATCCTGGGATTCCATCTCCATACATTATTGCACTGGAGTCTCTGGGCTGTGAGCTTCAGTCTTTTTTGAATTTCTTGTAAGACAGAAAGGCCAGAAAGGATGGGACTGGCTAACGACCGCTCCTCCAGGACAGAAAAGGCTGTGACAGTGAAATAATGGTATTAAGAACTTCATCAAATCTTTACAACTCCTTGAGTTAATATTATTCCAAGCAGCCAGGCAAGGAAACTGAAGCTCAGCAAAGTAAATAAAGTGGCTGAAGTTTTTACAGCAATGTATGGTGTGTGATGCTGCTGCTCAAATGGCGAAATACTATTCTAGGGCCCAAAAGACATTGCATGTACAGTCTGCTTTGGAAAGAACCCAGATGATATGTATATGCATGTGTGTGTGTGCACATGTGTGTATAAGCATGTGTGCATACACATGTGTCCTGGTTAGTTTTTTTTTTGCCAACTTGACACAAGCTAGGTGTATCTGGGAAGAGGAACTTCAACTGGGAAAAGCCCTCCACCAGACTGGCCTGTAGGCATGTCTATAACGCATCTTCCTGATTATTGATTGATATGGGAGGGCACAGACTACTGTGGGTGTTGCCACCTCCTTGTAGGTCATCCTGGATTATGTAATAAAGCAGGGCGGCAAGCGAAGAGGAGCAAGCCAGTAAACAGTGTTCCCCTATGGCTTCTGCTTCAGTTCCTGCCTCCAGGTTCCTGATCTGTTTGAGTTCCTGCCTTGGCTTCCTGTGGTGGTGCACTGTGAGCTGAATAAGCAAGCCAAATAAGCCCTTTCTTCCTGAGTTGATTGTTTATCATAGTAACAGAAAAGCAAACTAAGACAGTATGTGCATGTGTGTGAGTCTTCATATCAGTATATACGATATAATTCTGGGAAAATCAGGCAGTTCTGGGAAGGAAATCGGCAGAAAGTAGGTTCTAGAGTCCTTGTTTTACTGCAGAATCAGAGTCTTCTCATTGTTTAAAAACGTCCCCCAGCTGGCCTCCAAAAGGTATACCTGATAAATTGACAGAGATTTATTAAGTGCCTACCGTGTGCCAAGCACTGCTGGAAGCCCCAAAAAGATATCCTGCTGATCCAAACAGCACCCATCCCTGGTGAAGCCCGTGCTGCTGTGAGGGAAACCGCTGGGAGCAACATGTATGTAAAGTCTCAAGGAAGCCAAATCAAACAAAAATCTGGGAATTGAGATTAAGAATGATGAGGTGGGGGTGAGGATAGATAGCTTAGAGGATAAAAGCAATGGCTGCTCTTCCAGAGGTCCTAAGTTCAATTCTCAGCAATCACATGGTGGCTCACAACCACCTGTAATGAGATCTGGTGTCCTTTTCTAGTGTGAAGGTAGACATGCAGGCAGAACAAACACTGCATCCATCATACATATATGCATACATACATAATTTTAAAAAAATGGGCTGGAGAGATGGCTCAGAGTTTCAGAACACTGACTGTTCTTCCAGAGGACCTGAGTTCAATTGCTGCAACCACATGAATCATAACCATCTGTAATGAGATCTGGTGCCCTCTTCTGGTGCGCAGGTGTACATGCAGGCAGAACTTTGTATACATAATAAATAAATAAACCTTTAAAAAAGGACGATGAGGTAAACTACAGCCATAGCTTAGTTGGTAGAGTGCTTGTCTAGCCTGCATGAGGCCCCAGGGTTTGATTTCCTGCACCACATATAAACCAGGCATAGCAACATAGGCCTGTATTCCCAGAACTTTGAAAGATCAGAAATTCAAGGACATCCTTTGCTACACAGTAGATTTAAGGCCTAGATGGGCTACATGAGATCCTGTCTAAAATAAAAAAGTTGTTGAGGCATTGTTTTATAAGTGGATCTTTGATAGTGGTGACACTGGAGCAAAACCCTGTAGAAGTGAGGAACTAGGGTTGTGGGTATCAAGAAGAACATTCCAAGTAGAGAGGAGAGGAAGCCAACCATGAGAAAGGTGTCAGTGGCTGAGGATATAGAGCTCAGTCTCTCTTAAAACCAGTGATCAGCTGCCTTGGATAAAAGATACCAAACCCAGGAAAATCTTGAAATGCTGACCAATACTGAGTAATTAGTTTATCAGGGCAAGTAGGCCTTCAGCTTCATTTCAAGGAGGAGACTGCATAAGAAAGGGGCTTTTTGGATCTGCTTTAATAAGCACATGGGAGACACACGGGAACTTCTTGCTGCCAAGATCCTTGTGACATGAACATGGATGACCGTGGAACCTCAGGTACCAGCCAGGTGTCAGTGAGACACTCAAGTATCCAGGGAGGTTGGAACCAAAACAAAGAAACAAACTTGGTAAAGACTCTGCAATCTCTGTAAGGAAGCTTCGTGTCAGACCCCTACCTGTCCAGGTGCAAGGAGAAGCAAGGATAATGGTGGAACCCAGTGAGAACCTGAAAACTGCGCGGTTTAGAAAACCCAACTCCACCCAAGAAGAAAGTACTGAAACGTGGTGTTTCGAAGGGCAGGGACTTCAGTCTGTTTTACTCATAGCTACATACTCAGAGCCTAACACATTGCTGGGTTCATTTGTTTTTTTCACAAATACATAAATAAATGAGAAGGTTATCTTTATGAAGATGTACAATGTTAAATAATTATAATATTTAACATAACAAAAATACCCTAGAGTAGGCCATTGTTTCTGGTGAATGATAACTCACTTACTCTGAATTTAACTCTTTAAAAAACAAACACAGCTTTAAGTGCTTGCGAAACCAAAATTAAGACCTACATCACCAAACGCTAGACCTGGAAGAGAGATGCGTCAGTTTTGTCATACAACGTTCACCCAGGGCCTTGCCCAAGCTGCCAATGCTCCGCCATTGAGCTCCACCCTCAGCCCGACTCACTGCATGGCTAGAAACTCCTTAATAAATGTGCAAAAATGTCCTGTGGCTATAAATGTCATATGTTACTAAACAATTTTATCATGAACTTGGAAATGATTTCCAGACCTTTAGAAATAGATGTGGAAACAATGCTGCTTCCCATGCAGGAAAGTACCAGGCCAGCTCATGCCAGCACGTGGGCAGGGCCAGACATTCCATCAGCAGCCATCCATCAACTTGGAAAACCCTTATCAACTGGCCGGCATGCCAGAGCTTGATGAGACCATGGGAACAGAGAGGCAGCCATGGCCTAGCTCTGTCTCTATACTGATCCTCGTGAGTGAATGGAGAGCTAATACATCAGGACAGCACGGTGTGCAGAGAACCAGAACAGAGCTGTACTGAATCCTTGAGACCTCAGAGACGGGACAGCAGCAGAGACCCTCAGTGGGATCAAAGGAGACATGGATGTCAGGAGAGATCCGACTTCGAAGGACTGAGACCTGTGCCATGGTAGATATATGAAATCATAAATCTGATGTGTCTTTGGAACAATCCAGCAAGGACTTAGGGAACCAAGCAATGGATCTCTGACTGTCTTTCTCTCCCTCATTAGAGTGAGAGGGCAATAATGGAGAAAATGCCACAGACCTAGGGCAGTTGAATCCTTGTTCACTGCCATTTACTAGTTCTGTGCCTGGATCAGACTTCGAATTCTGTCCATGTTACCTAGCCTGAAAATGGAGATAAGAGGGTATCCTTGTTGACTTGTATTGCTGTGCGTGGTGGTTTGAATGAGAATGGCTACCATAGACTCATATGTTTGCATGCTTAGGCCCCCGAGTTGGTGAAATGACTTGGGAGGGATTACGAGATGTGGCCTTGTTGGAGGAGGTATCATTGTGGGTAGGCTTTGAGATTTAAAAAGCCCACGCCATCCCCAGTTAGCTCTCTCTCTGCCTTGTGGTTGTTGTTCCAACATGTGAGCTCCCAGATGCTGCTCCAGTGCCATGCTTGCCTGCCTGTTGCCATGCTCCCCTTTGACGGTGATGGTCATGGACTCACCCTTTGAAAATGCAAGTTCCCAATAAACTATTGCTTATATAAGTCACCTTGGTCATGGTATCGCTTCACAGCAATAGAAAGGTGATCCATACTGTTTTAACCACCATGATCAAAAGCAATTTAGGGAGAAAAGGGTTTGTCCAGCTTACAGGTTACAGTCCATCACAGAGGGATGTCAGAGCAGGAACCTGGAAGCCATGGAAGGATGCTGCTTACAAATTTGCTCTCTAGCTACCTTTCTTACAAAACACAAAACCACCTGCCCCGGGGTAACATTTTCCACAGTGGGCTGGTTACCCCATACCAATTGTTAAACAAGAAAACATCCCATAGACCTGCCTACCAGGGCCAATCTGATAGAGACATTTTTTGTTTTGTTTTTTGTTTTTGTTTGTTTTTTGAGACAAGGTTTTCCTGTAGCTTTGGAGGTTGTCCTGGAACTAGCACTTGTAGACCACGCTGGCCTTGATCTCACAGAGATCAGCCTGCCTCTGCCTTCTGAGTGCTGGGATTAAAGACATGTGTCATCACCACCTGACTGGAGACGTTTTCTTAATGGAGGTTCCATTCCCCCAGATGATCCTAGTTTGTGTCAAGTTGACAAAAAACTAACTAGCACAGAATGCCCAATGCATGGGAAGATAGCTGAGAAAAAAATAATTCATGTTATATGACAAATATTTACTGAGCTCTGATGGTGAGTTTGATGGAACTCAGCACCAAACACGTTGTTCTGAAAGAAAGCAGCAGCTCTTCTTCTCACAACTTCCCGCAGAGAGGAAAAGAATTAAAGTACTGTAGGGAACAAAGAGACAGGAGGTACCCAAAGCCCCAGTGTGGATATGAAGACTTTTGTCAAATTATAATTTGAACTCTGCTGTAGGAGCTCCTTCCGCTCCTTCAGCCAGTAGCCTTTAAGATACCAGCCCACTGGGGCATGGTCTCTTTCATTTTAAAAAGCAGTGGCAGCCCTCCACTCACTCTCTTGCTTCTGGCTCCCGTTCAGACTGCTAGACTCTCTGTTTCCTGTTTGCAATGAGAGGACTGTGGTTTGGGACATTGATCTGAAAGTTTTTTCTCCCTCCAATAAATAACCCCTTTTAATAATAATTTCCAAACTGGTGTGGGATTGTTTTGCAGCATTATCTGGTGCCTCAACGTTTGGTTTTAGGACCATCCCCTGGCTAGGCTGCCTGCTGCAGGCTTGGTGGCTTGGCACAAGCCCTCCCCCAGCCGCGGCCTGTGTGTGGAGTCAGCAGTTAAAAACTCCATGCCTCCCGGGATCCATGCTGCCCACCTCATTTGCTGAGCAGTTTTTAAATCCCCCTTATAGCCTAGGGCTTAGGCAGTGTGAGACAGGTTGCCAAGCACTGAAAATTCCCTGGGGCAAAAACTACTTGGGACCTTCCGGCAACTCAAATAGAATTGCTGTTTGAAATCCCAGCAGTGGCTTTTGCAGCTTGACCCTTTATCCCAGCGGGTGCAGCATAGGAATGGTTGACCTCAGTGCTGGAACCTCTGCAGCAGCTGTGCCATGACTCCTCCATTGGGTAGGAGCTGCAATCCCCAGAGGAGCAGCAGGTGGATGCCCGGGGCTAGCTGCGCTGTTTGCTAGCCACTGGAAGCTTCTGGGTTTCTGTTCCCTGTACCCGGACTTTGGATTTCTTGCTCTGTGTATGGAATTTATGTTGCTACATTTAACTTCTTGAGACTCATTTTTCCCCCAGTTTCTTAACAAATATTAGGGCGGATTTTACCACAGGATCTATCCTGACACCTTTCCATTGATTCCAGTCGCGACTCGGAAACAGTGCCATCTGCTGGTTAGCAGGTAAAATGGCAAGTTCTGTTTTTAATGGGACTCTAGCTGCGGTTTTTGCTGCCACTATGGAAGAAATCACACGAGGCCTCTATGACCTTGGAGGTACCTAAATTTACTGGTTATTAGGTCTCAGTTTTCTTCTCCATATTATGTCATTATGGAAGTATATGACATTAATTGATAGGATTAATACCATGATAGGCAAAATTGACTCCATATCTAAGGGTACTAGGAACTTACCTGAGAGGGTCCAGGTTGTTGAATTTGACTTTCAGAAGTTATCCCAGAGTTTTGATAAGGTAACAGACAGAATATACCTCCAGGATGGCAACTTACACGATATCTGGGGGCAGTTCAAGGAGGAGATGTTATCTTTGAAAGGAAACATTAAGACCTTGGAATCACAGGTGCAGAATGGGAACCAGAAAATTGATGCCATAGGGAAATCACTAGAAACCTTTGCAGGTCAGGAGATTTAGGTCTTACGTGAGACAATGATTAAGAGATTTGAAATGATTGAGGAAAGTATCGGAGCTGATGAACCAGGTGAGAAGACACAAGGGCAGGATACAATGCCACCACCAGCTGTAAGAACTGGTTTACCCAGGGTTTACCCTATAATTTATCCTGACAAAGCGTCAACTTCTAAAGGCTCAAAGGGAGCCAAAGAAGGTAGATGGACGCCGATAGGACTGAATGATCTGAAGGAAATTAAGCACGCCATTGTTACTTATGGCTTACACTCTACATTTGTTAAGGAAATGATAAGGACTTGGGCTTCTAATGTCAGGGCTATCCGCCATGATTTCTTGCAGTTAGCATCAGCAGTGTTGGAAGATGGACCTTCCTTGATGTTTGGAATTTATTTCAGAGAAGAATCCAAACATATGGAACAGCAAGGAAGAGCAAAAGGTGTGGAGATTTCATAGGATCAAATTCTTGGCATAGGAGCATACACTGATCCACAGGTCCAAGCTCTTTATGATGAAGTATTGTCCCTATGCCACAAAGCAGCCTTGAATGCCTGGGATAGGATACCAGAACCAAAGAAAAACAGACAGAGTCATATACCAGGGTTAGGCAGGGACAGGGAGAACCCTATACTGACTTTTTGCAGAGATTAATTAAGGCTCTGAACATAGGAGTAACAGACCCAGAAGCTAGACGACTAATTCTTGAATCGCTGGCTTTTGAAAATGCAAACTTAGGCTGCAAAAAGATAATTGGGCCTTTAAGGTCTAGATCAGCACTTATGGATGAATGGATCCAGCATACCATGAATTTTCAGACCTTTAATTACAATGATGAATCTTTGGTAGGAGAAGCAATTTCCAAATGATGAGGGGACATCAACCTGCTAAATGTTTTAATTGTGGTAAATTAGGACACCTAGAAAGGGATTGCAGGCAAGGAATTTCTAGGAATAATACTTCATTTGGAAATGGCAGGAATAGGAAACCTCAGCCTTCAGGTATATGTAGGAGGTGTGGTAAAGGACGACATTGGACCAATGAATGCAGCCCAACAACAGATAGACAAGGCAACCTGATACCATCAGGAAACTCCCTGAGGGGCCTCTCACAGGCCCCAAGCCAAAAGTGGCCCAGTCATTCCCAGTAACCTTGGAGGACATGTCACACCAGGAAAATTAAAAACTCTAGAAGCTTCTGTGCAAGACCATAAGGTTCTAAATGATGGCTCAAATTTGGAGGATAAGTCAGAAATTCAATTAGGAAATAAGAATTGTATATTTTGGCAAACTTCTATAAATGATCAGAGACCAAAGCTGAGAGTGCGTATAAATGGAATTGTGATTGTTGGTTTGATAGACACAGGAGCAGATGTGAGTATCAACACTCCAGAATCTTGGCATCCAAATTGGCCTCTTCAAGAGGCAGATGTTCAATTACTAGGAATTGGAGCCATATCTTGAGTTAAACAAAGCACGAGATGGGTTAACTGTATTGGGCCAGAAGGTCAAAGAGGAAAGCTAAGGCCATATGTAGCTGATATTGCAATAAATGTATGGGGCCATGACAATGGAATACCCAGATTAACATTCCTGCAGTCCCAGGAACTCATAATTCTGGGAAGGATGTAATAAGGTACAATGCACGAAGGTCACCAGCCATTCAGGCTGTACAAGAACATAAAGCAACTAACAACCCTTTAGAGGTACCAACAGCCCTATCTTTAAAATGGCTAACTGAGAAGCCAATATGGGTTAAGCAATGGCCTCTAGCTGAAGATAAATTGCAGGCTTTAGAACAAATGGTACAGGAGCAATTAGATGCTCGACATATTGAGGAGTCAACTAGCCCTTGGAATTTCTCCTGTGTTTGTTGTAAAAAAGAAATCTGGCAAATGTAGAATGGTGACAGACCTAAGGGCTGTCAACAAGGTAATTCAACCTATGGGCCCTCTACAGTCTGGAATTCCTTTGCCTTCTCTGTTACCCAAAGGATGGCCTCTTATAGTTATTGACTTAAAGGATTGCTTTTTCACTATACCTTTACAAGAAAAGGATAGAGAAAAATTTGCCTTCATGGTACCTACTTATAATAATTCTCAGCCTACTAGGAGATACCAGTGAACTATCCTACCACAGGAAATGCTCAATAGCCCAACCCTGTTTCAAAACTTTGTAAGTCAGCCATTAGAAATAATACGTAAGTAATTCCCTAAGTCTATAATTTACCATTACATGGATGACATTTTGCTATCTGATTCAAACGTAGATACTTTAGAAAGAATGTTTGAGGAATTAAAGATAATTTTGCCTAAATGGGGATTACAAATTGCTCCTGAAAAGATTCAAAGAGGAGATTCTGTTAGTTACCTAGGTTACAGAATAGGTGTACAGAAAATTAGGACACAAAAGGCACAAATTAGGAGAGACTGGTTATGAACTCTTAATGACTTTCAAAGATTGTTAGGAGACATTTCCAGTCTACAACCGGCTGTTGGGATAACACCTGATCTAATAATTCTTTTAAACAAAACCTTAGATGGTGATAAAGATTTGAATAGTCCCAGAGAATTAACAGCTGAAGCAGAAAAGGAACTGACAATGGTTGAGGAAAAATTACAGGAGGCACATGTGGATAGGGTGAATCCAAATCTTAGTTGTATACTAGTCATATCACCTTCCAGAATTTCTCCTATGGGAATTTTAATGCAGAGGGAAAATATTATTTTAGAATGCATCTTTTTATCACACAAACCAAGTAAAAAATTAAAAACTTATATGGAAAAGGTCTCTGAATTAATTATAAAATGTAAACTGAGACTTCATCAGCTAGCAGGTATAGATCCAGCAGAAATTATACTGCCTTTCACTACTGATGAAATAAAAAGGTTATGGGAAGACAATGAACCATGGCAAAGGGCTTGTGCTAATTTTCTGGGAGAAATTAATAGCAACTATCACAAAAGCAGTAGACTTAACCTTATAAAGAGAACTTCTTGGATTCTTCCTTGAATTGTATGTGGTGCTCCAATAACTGGAGCTTGTACATTTTATACTGATGCTAATAAATCAGGGAAGGCAGGTTACAAATCAGACGAATTGAGTAAGGTGGAACAAAGCCCTTATACTTCTGTCCAGAAGGCAGAATTATATGCCATTCTTATGGTGCTAAGGGATTTTAAAGAATCTCTTAATATAGTTATGGATTCACAATATGCAGAAAGAGTTATTTTGCATATTGAAACTGCTGAATTTTTACCAGATGATACAGAGTTGACTTCATTGCTTATCCAGGTACAAGACATAATCAGGAATAGGCTTTGTCTGATGTACATAACACACATCCAGTCCCATACGGGTCTGCCAGGTCCTCTAGTGCAAGGTAATGCAGAAATTGATCAATTATTGATAGGAAGCGTGTTCCAGGCCTCAGAATTTCATAAAAAACATCACGTCAATAGCAAAGGTTTAAAAAAAAGAGTTTTTTATTACATGGCAACAACCTAAGGAGATTATAAATATATGTCCTACTTGCTCTTTATATAACCAAACACCGCTACCTGCAGGGACCAACCTGAAGGGTACTCAAAGGAATGAAATCTGGCAGATGGATGTGTTCCACTTTGCAGAATTTGGAAAATTAAGATATGTACATCATACCATTGACACTTATTCAGGCTTTCAGTGGGCAACTGCTTTAAGCTCAGAAGAAGCTGATTAAGTAATCACACATTTATTAGAAGTTAGGGCCATCATATGGGTATACCTGCACAAATAAAGATGATAACAATCCAGCTTATGTCTCAAGGAAAATGAAACAGTTTTTTGCTTATTATAATATTAAGCATGTTACAGGTATACCTCACAATCCTACAGGTCAAGCAGTTATAGAAAGATCAAATAGAACTATAAAGGATATGTTAAACAAACAAAAAGGGGTGGAAAATGCCCCCAGAAATAGATTACATAATGCCTTAATAACTTTGAATTTTCTTAACGCTAATGAGAAAGGAACAACAGTGGCAGAAAGACATTGGATAATGGAAAAGTCTGCTGAACTAAATCAACCGGTTTATTTCAAGGATGTGCTGACCTCACAATGGAAGCCAGGAGATGTTCTATATTGGGGAAGGGGTTTTGCTCTTGTTTCCACAGGAGAAGAAAAATTGTGGATACCATCAAAATTAATAAAGGTTCGATTTGAAGAGAAACCTCTTGGAAAGGAGAAATGACAGCTCATCCACAATGATGATAATCATACAGGTGGTAATAAAACATATAGAATGGGGGCAAGGTTCTGTTCTTATCCCTGCAGGACAACACTCATCTTCAAAAAAAAATTCAAGGGACCCTGGATATTTGAATACTGACAGATGGAAAAAATTACTACCCAATATGGATCACCAAGAAAATTGAATAGGTTCTGTAAGTAATAATGTTTACACATATTTTTGTTTATTTATATTCATAAGTATATAGAGCTGGTTTTGGAGTTGGACTCTGGCTCAGTCCCTCTCTAATTCCAAGCCTGTTGTTAAGAGAAAAACCCAGAGTTTCTGATGTTTCTGTCTCATATCAAGAGCCATGATATGGGACAGAAAGAAAAAAGAATTTAGAAAACATCTTTGCTTTTCTTCATATCTATTTTTGTCTTTATCATGCCTTTCATTGAATATATACAACTGTAAATAATGTTTAAGTTTTCCACAATGAACAATGAATTTTTCCTGCAGTTATCTTTGAAGTTTCCAGGAAGAAGATGGGGCCCCATAACAACAACTCCACCTGGTTGATATGACATCATGATACTGATAGCGCTACCACAAGGCCTGTTTTGGGTGCCAGCTGCACAAGATGGTTCCAACTTGGTTAGCTGAAATGGTGTACATCCTTTATAACATTCTGGCCATACCGCCACAAAATACTCAGAGACTATTTGCAATCTTAACAGACATTAATCTTGAAGTTTAACCATCATTTTACTTTCACAGGATCCCCCAGAAAGAACATCACCCCCATGACAGCTGGAAGTAATTCTAGAGGACTACGTCCCCTCTCCCAGTAAAGTTTGTCCTTGGGTTTAGGGACATCATTTAGGGGTTGATTATAATTAGTATATGGTTGAGGGTTGGAGGAGGAATTTTATAGGCTCAGGGATCTTTTTGAAAAAAAGAGAGAGAATGATGGGATAATAGATTGGTATTTGTGAGTTATTGTTTATAGATAATTACATTGGCATAGATTCTTGTATATGGATACAAAGTTAAATTATATTGAATATTGTATGCATGCATGCTTCTACCTCTGTTTAAAATACTTTTTATTTATTGATATATATTGTATTGATATATATATTTACCATATTGCAGTGTACATTTCTACCTCTGATTAAGATACTTATATATTGTTTTTGTATTGATATATATATTTTTACCATATTGCAATGTATACTTGTACGTTTACAATAAATGAGGGTCATTGTCCTCATTTATTGCACAGTTGTTTATTCTCTTAGTCTTTAAGTTAGATAGGTATTAAGAATTGTTGATCAATAGTCATCTATGTTTTTCATATTTATAGTTAGACTAATCAGGTTCTTTAGATACATAGAGATTATATTCTGTATAAATAATCTTCAACCTCTTCAAAGAGCTGTAGAAAATGGCATTTAATTTAACCTAGAGTTCTGTGGTAGTGAGACACAATCGCTCTTGGCAACACCGATCTATTCCCGAGAGATTGTTGAGCACCAAAACTATCCACGGAAGCATTAACATGTGATAGGTTTTCAGACAGAGCAAGGGAAGGTGTTCACATGCATCTCTTGTTTCCCTTCTTGTCCAACCACAAAATTTGTCCACCTCAAGGGACAGCTCAAAACTTCCCATCTCCCTACAATTTTTTCTGTCCTTGAATTTTCTGCAAATGACTGTTTTCATTATTAAGATTTATTTTATAAATATGTATGTGAGTCAATGTGTGTGTGTGTATGCATGTGCACTCATGTGCATATGTTGGGTGGGTGCCCTCAGAGGTCAGAAGAAAGCATCAGAATCCCTGGAACTGGAGTTAAAAGCAGTTGTGAGTCTCCTGACATGGTGCTGGGAACCAAACTCAGGTCCTCTGCAAGAGCAGTAACATTCCTAACCCATGCCTCATACTCTAAACCTGGTTTAAAAAAATCCATTGCCGGGGAGATTGTAAGACCTAGGGAGAAGTTAACATTATTGCTTAGCTAAATTGGCATAAGATACGCTGTCTTCTAGACATTTATGTTGATACCCACAACAAAGTCTACTCATAGCGCTAATCAGGGACACCTCTTTCCCTTTTACACCAATAAATGTCTGCCTAGACATTTATATCATTCCCTAAAGGTTCAGGGAACACTGCAAATGAAGAAAAGGCAGAATCCAGGAAACTCGGCAGAGAGTGGTGAAATGTTATTCTCTGGGCAATACACAGCCAGTGCAAGCACAGACTCACAGCACCTGTGGATGCCTGCCCTGGTTTGCATGGAAAAAGGCCCATAGATAGCCAGGATAGTGGAGAGGCTCAGGGGCCTACCCTTCTCTGCTTAACTATGTGCTGTTGATAGATCCAGGGAGAAGGGGAGTCATTGTCTTCAGCTGTGTACTCACCAGTGAGCCCATCAGGTTCCAAAGATTAGTCCTAAACTAATGGTTACACAAATTTCTCCTGTTAACTGGGGCACACACACACACACCATGAATCTTGGCGAATGAAAGGGATCAAGTGGGAATAATCATGATAGGAGGGAAATAAGAGACTGTGGCAGGGGAGAAAAACCACAATGCAGTGTGTGTGTGTGTGTGTGTGTGTGTGTGTGTGTGTATGCGTGTGCATGCATAAGAAGCTGTCAAAGGACTAAATTATGTTTTTAAAAAGCAAGAAAAGGAGGAGGCCAGCTGAGTGCCAGGTCCCCTTTCTCTGCTTCCTGACCTACGGATGTGAACAAACAGCTTCCTGCCACTATGGACAGGAGAGGGCCCCACTGCCGCGAACCTTTGTTGCCATGATGGGAGCATCCTCGGATGCTGAGCCAAAATTAAGTCTTTTCTCCCTGAGCTACTTCTTTTCGGGTATTCAGTCACAGAAATGAGAAGTGTGTGTTTGTACCAAAACCACAGAAACGCCCAACTCATTCGCGTTTGTAGCTGTGGTTCTGAGAATCTGTCCTAATGGAGGTCAAATAGGGAAACCGGTTCTTCGGTTTTACTCCATTTTTTATAGTAGTGAATATAAGTTCAAAAAATCCTAACATCCTTTAAAATTTAACAATTTTATACATGTGTATAATGTATTTTGATTGCCTACACCCCATTTCCCTCTCCCACTGAACACTTTTTTTTCCAAACGGTTCCCCCTCATCGTGTGTGTGTGTGTGTGTGTGTGTGTGAGAGAGAGAGAGAGAGAGAGAGAGAGAGAGAGAGAGAGAGAGAGAGAGAGAAAGAGAGAGAGAGAGACCCACTGAGTTTAATGATGGTTGCTTGCATGAGCATGGGTGGGAGGTCATTTACTAGAGCTTGGGGAACTAACCAGTGGCCACCACTGAAGAAAGTGCCTCCCTCTCTCCTGGTAGCCTTCAATTGTCAATGGCTCCTCAGGAAGGGACAGGACCTCCTTAGCTCCTCCACCACCCATGATGGAATATTGACTGGCCCAGTTTTGCACAGGTCTTGTGCAGGTAGCCACAGCTGCTGTGAGCCCACAGTGCAACAGCTAGTCCTGACCAGGAGGCAGCATTTTAGATCACCCTTCACATCAGGCAGGGGACGGTAATGTAATGAGAAGAAAATTTCTTACAGATACAATTTCTGAGAATAAATGTGCAACAGTATTTCAGCTTTAGAAAAGTGTGTCAAAACTTCTTTTGGGGTTCTAAAATGGTTCAGAACCCATTAGATGCTAATAAACTTTTATTGTGGGTGATGAGGTCATGGAAGCGTATTTTAAGAATACAGAAGAATTAAAGGCTCTTGTTTGCAAGAACTGGGGCTCATCCCAGGTGAATGTTCATTAGACTCTGTACTGGCTTACACTCACAGGTCCTGAGTCAAACATAAAGCAGTGGTGTAATAGATTAGCACCTTCAACTTCAGTGCAAACAGTGTGCTGAAAATTTTGTCAGTAAATATGTGTGCCCAACCCAGTGCTGAGCAGATTTGCTGAGGGTGGAGAATCATCAACAAAGGAGATAAATACAACCCCACCTCCTGGAAGGCTTAGCGAAGGAACGGAAAATATACATATCTGCAACTGAAACAGATAAGGTAGTGTGTCAGGGTCAAAGTGGTGGGGGCAGTGTAGTTTTAAATGGGGGGATCAAGACCCAGTTCCTTTGGAAGAGGACATCTGGGGCTGAGACCTGCTGGAGGCAAGAGAGTGAGTTAGACTGTTCTGGGCCTGGGACCAGGGAGCAGTGTGTTTTTAGCGAGTTGAATTGTTAAGATTGGCGAGTTCACTTTTGTACAGACAGTGCGGTCTCTGAATGCCTTGTCAGTCGCAATTAACCATGAGTACACCCAGCTAGCTCATAAAGAACTGTGTCTCTCCCACTCTGGCAGCCAGACACCCTCGTGTGCCAACGCTGCCACCCTGGAACCCATGGCTGGAGCAGAGGAGGGGCCCCCACCTCTTCTCGGACATCTGCAGGAGCCAGCAGAGCAGTAACCCTTTCCTCTCCACCGAGCCCAGGGCAGCTTCATGCTTCTGTTGCTTTTACATGTGGTGGGTGAGTCTGGCTTTTCTGCTAAGTCCCCAGGCATTGAGAAGCATAACAACCTAGCTGACACCCCCTTTGAACCAGAAAGATGAGGGCAGCAAGATGGCTCAGCAGGTAATAAGAGTGCCCGCTGTCAAGCCTGATGACCGGAGTTCAATGCCCATAGTTCCAACTGTGGAAAGAGAGGACTAACTCCTGCAAGTTTTCTGCCACCCCCATCCCTTCCACACACATGAGTAAATATTTTTAAAATGTTTAAAAGAAATGTGTGATCCTTTATCTAGAGTTGCACAAAAATTTTAAAAATCATTTTCTTTAATGTGTATGAGTGTCTTGTCTGCATGTATGTATGTGTGCCACATGTGTGCCTGGCGCCCGCAAAAGGCATTGGATCCCCTGGGACTGGGGCTACAGACTGTTGTGAGCTGTCATGTGGGTGCTGTGAACAAACCAGGCTCCTCTGCAAGAGCATCAAGTGCCTGTAACTGCTCGGCCATCTCTCCGGCCCCAGTTTGTGCAAATTTTGCTGTTGTGAAGTCCTTGGGGTTTTCAAGGAGGGAAGGTATCAGATGAAAATGTGTATCTAGCTATTTTTTTGAATGTCATGTTCAAAGATGGCAGTGGTGTTTATAATTCTTCTATTACTATTCGAGTAGGTGACCTGGCTTCCACCTGTCAGCTATAGAGGCTGACTTAACTTGATGACGGCAAGGAGGGCACAGCAAACTTCACCAGGTCGGGACAACTCTGTCTTACCATGGTCCCCAGTGCTAAACTCAGTCAGTGCATGGCACAGGAAGCACCCAGTAAGTGATGTTGAATAAATGAATGAGTCAATCAGTCAAGGAAAGGTGACAGCTCTCAAATGTGTTCATGCTACAGCGGGAAGGTGCAGGAGAGGGAAGCTGGGAATCTGGTCTGTGACCCCACCCGACCACTAACCCCAGAAGCCAGGAGAGCCAAGGGGAGTGTGCATTTAATGGTTCAAAGGTAAGGTAAGAATCAAGACGCTCGTTATGAGAGAAGCATACTAGTCCAGCATGTGGAGCTTGGCGGTATCAGCCTGTTCTGACTTAGTGCCATGAAGGTTTAGTTTTATCCTGGGAGAAATGGGAATGCCAACCCTGACTTCAGAAGGTTGCTACAAGAATGAAATAGAATTAGATTCCATCAGGAATCCTGTACACACACTGCTGTCATACACACACACACACACACACACACACACACACACACACACACACACACACACACACACACACACATACACGGCCTCCTTTTTGCCCTGAACAAGCACATGCCAATTGCCACACCAGGGTTATAAACAGGAACCTAGAGTGTGGCCTGGATTTGAATCCCAGCTTTATCACACAGCGCTTGGTGGCTTTAGGGAAGTTGCTTACTTTCTCTGCGACCCCAAACGCATCCACTGTGTAGAGAGAGCAATGGTGCTCACCTCATCACGTTGCTCAGGCCAATTAATGTTCTTACCCACTCTGCTCCCCAGGGCTGGTGGAGACAATCAGAAGACAGACAGCTGTAGATGGATGTGCCCTTGTTATGACTGGTGGAGGAGGCACGGGTTCCTCAATGTCTCATGACACCCAAGGTTCTCAATCCACAGGGCCTCAGGTTCCCCAGAAGGCTTGTTAAAATACAGGGGCAGACCCTGCCCTGAGGTCTGACTCATCTAGCTTCCATGGGCTGAGATTCTGCATTTACAAGTTCCCACGTGCTGCGGATGCTTCTGGTAACACCACTGTGGCCAGGTAACAAAAAAGGGTGCCAGAAGCCCCAAGGGAAAGATGAGGAAAAATCAGGAAGAGATACGAGGCTCAAAAGAGTTCCACGCTCAGGTAAGGCATGCTAAGATAAGAGACAGCCCTTGGCACAGAACCTGGCAGGCAGCGAGCACACTGAGCTGTTGCTGGTATTATGGGGCCACTCTTTTGCATGCCTACCGAGAGTTTCTTTCCACGAAAGGTTGTCTAAATGGGCATAGAGCTAACAATTTCACTAGACCAGAAGCCTGCATAGAAAGGAGACTTAGTTGAGCATGATGGTGACCACTGTAACTCCAACACTCAGAGGGCTGAAGCAAGAGGATTTCCATGACTTTGATGGCAGCCTGGGCTACACAGTTAGCACCAGGGAATCTAGAACTACATGGCAAGACCATGTTCTTCTCCCCCAATGAACAAACAAATCAAAGAGACAGCAAGATGGATCATAGGACAAGGACACTTGCTACCAAGCCTGGAGCCTTGAGTTCAATTCCCAGAACCCACGTGGAGTAAGGTGAGAACCAGCTCCTGACGGTTGTCCTCTGACTTCCACTGCATGCCACGGCACACACATGTATGTGTGCGCACACAAATGAATAGATTTTTTTAAAACATAAAAATTTTAAGTTAGAAGATTCAACCTGTGATTACAAACTGGCCCCAGGTGATTAAAAGACACTAATGGACAAGCTGTTTGGGGCAGGGTCTCCCAAGTAGCTCAGGCATCACACAGAGTCCCCAGCAGCCATCTGAAGTGTAAGCATTCTCCTGGCTTCTCATTTTCTCTTCTGAGTTTGCAAATGCCAGACAAAAATGAATGCCAGAACAACGGAAAATGGAGACCAGAAATGATCAGGATAGATTCGGCCAGACCTCCCGCTAGGATCACCGCAGCCCTTTTGGGATGTGTTCTGACATCTAGCTGGAGAGGGATCAGTGTTCCCGCCACCCTCCCTTGGAAGAATATTCCACAGTGAAATATGACTTATTGTCAGGGCCTTGCCTCTGAGCTTTCCTTTCTTCTCCTGACCCACTTTCATTTTGCTGTGGCCTTCGGCACAGTGGCGGGCAGAGCGGCCCCTCCCACACCCCTCACCCCCTTATGGAGGCTCCTCTTCATAGACCACCACCTCCTAAACTTGTCTGCTCATTTAGCCAAGCAAAGCATGTGTAATTCTTTTAACCTTCCCTCACAAATCAGCCTCCACACTCCCTCACCATCCTTTCCCTGGGCTTTGAACCCCCTCCAGCCTGACTGTCCCGAGCTCCTGTGCCAGTCAATCACAAGATGCCTGCTTCAGGGGAAACAGCAGGTCGGAGCCAGGTTCTAAGCACTCGCTCCACATTGCACTGCCTGTTGCCAAGGGTACAGAGAGCCCAGAGCCGCCCAGCAGTGGGATCTGCCAGAGTGAAACAAGCCCTGCTGGGTGACGAAGCCTGCTCAAGCAGACCTGCAGCCTTTGCTACCAATAGAGGGGTCCTTCGAGTGGAGGTGGCCCACTTGGCTACCATCAAGGAAGCATGTGAAAAACTACACAAGAGGCCTTCACCTCTCTTTTTACATAGACTCCTCCACCTAGCCCAAGTTCACTTGGTTTCTGCATGCCAGGCAGGCATGGCCACCGGAAAAGCCGGTGGCAATGAGTCGTGTCTTACCTGGAAGGTGCCAGCATGGTCTTCTTCTTTGTCGCCTTCTCTGTTCTCTTTGAGGGCGATCAGTGTGAAGCCTCTGAAGTAGGAGGGAGGGGCAGCCGAGAGTGTCACTGCCAGAGACAAAGAAGCCACTGTGAGCACAGCACTCAATCGTGTTTCATTTGACGGATAAGACGAGACCTGAGTACTCTGTCAACATCCCATCCCTGTGGAGTACAGGGGCCAGGGGTGGGGGATGGGAAAGGCTCAGCTCCCTCTTCTATATAAGAGCTTGTGAAATGCCAGATCTGAAGTCTGATCTGAAAATCCTTTTTATATTTATTTCTTTACTTATTTGTGTATTTGTTTTTAGAGACAGAACCTCATTGTGTAGTTCAAGCTGGTCTCAAATTATTCACGCTCATCTTGCCAGGACCTCCTAAGCATCCTCAAAATTTCCTGCACCACTCAGGCAGAGGTAAGGTGAGCTCTGTCTTAATAATGTCAATTTGATAAGGATCGCCCTAGTCAGAAACTCCCATCTTGACAATTATCTCATCCTGTCATACTTCTGATAGGGTGACCCAAGAGGAATCCAGATTCCTTTTGGATGCCTTGGGTGATGCATATTGTTCCCTGGCTTTGCCCTTATCTTCTGAAACCCCAGCTATACCACCCTCCCATCCCATCCCCTGCCCCCAGGTGCTTGCCTAAGTCCTGCCCCTGGTGTCATGGACACGCAACATACACCTGTTTCCAAGTCTGCCTCCCACAGGCTTTATCCACAGCCTTCCTCTCTCCCTCTCCTTTCTCTGCCTGCCAAATCAAGGGATCCAGCAGAAGTTTGAGTTCACTCAAGAAAGCAGGGCAGTTTTCATTCCCCCTGTATCCACACAACCCAGCACCGGGATCTAAGACAGGTTCAAGTTTCTTCAGATGAATATGTATCTCTATCCTGTGTTCTAGACTCTGGGCTCAGATCTGGGCTGAAAGGTTGTGGGAATTTGCAGGGATCCTCTAGTTCCAGTGTCTCTGGTAAGGAATTAGGGTTTCCTCCCTAGCTTAACACTCTACCCATGAACTCATGCCCTGAATGCATTCATCATAATATGGCTCTTTTTAAAGTATTGACTGATTTGTCTGAAGTTTAAAAATCAATGCATTTAGCTTACATCATTGACATAATTCTGCTACACCATTTCCCTTCTGGGAGGAGCATGTGGTCTTCTAACTCTCTAAAATAGACACAGTAATGCAAACAGTATAACCACTACCTAATCATTCTAAAATTGCAAACAATAAAACCACTATCTCAGATAATAGAATGATGCTCGTGAGCCACCAATATGAAGATATCTCACAGAAGAACGTCAAAGTCACGTAAAGTACAAATATAAGAGCTGGAGAGATGACTCGGCAGTTAAGAGCACTGACTGCTCTTCTAGAGGACCCAGATTCCATTCCCAGTTAGCTCACAATAACCTGCAACTGCAGTTCCAGGGAATCTGATGCCCTCTTCTGGCTTCCGCAGACACCAGGTATATATGGTGCACACACATATACACAGGCAACACACACACACACACACACAAAAGTAAAAATTAAATTAAAAAATTCCAAATATCATACTGTTACTGGTCAGTTCATCTCACAAAAGTAAAGGCACATCCTGCCTGGTTATATCCATCTATTTAAAAAATCCAGTAGAACATTGGGAAGAAAGAATGACAGAGAAACAGGAGTAATAAAAAAGTGTGGGGCCCAGAAGCCAATAGCACTGGGAGCTCTGTGAGAAAGGATCAGAGCTCTGAAGGCCCTGGGATGGAGGAAGGACCGGAGGGGACAGAGCTGCTGGCAGCAAGGATGCACCACCAGGATGTCCTCAAATGCATTAGCACCATTTTAGTGTGACCCTGGGCTTGAGGGACCTTGACCTCCATTTATCAAGCAAGCACCTGTGGCTCTGCTTCAGAGGACTGTCCTCACATCACCAGAGCCTCTTACAGAAGACCCAGCTCTCTTCCACTGAGGACAGCCACCTCCGAGGGGTTCTTTGCATTCTGTGGTGGTTTGAATAGGAATGGCCCCATAGACTCATGTGGTTGAATGCTTGGCCCATACCGAGTGGCACTATTAGGAGATGTGGCCTTGTTGGAGGAAGTGTGTCCCCATGGAGGTGGGCTTTGAGTCTTGAAAGATCAAATCTGGCTGCTGTGATATGCAGCCTCCTTCTGCTGCCTGAGAAGCAAGATACAGAGCTCTCAGCTCCTTCTGCAGCACCATGTCTGCCAGGGTGCCATCTGGCATGATATCCATGAGCGAAACCTCTGAACCTGTGAGCCAGCCCCAATGAAACGCTTTCCTTATAAGAGCTGCTGTGGTCATGGTGTCCTGTCACAGCAATAGAAGCCCTGACTAACACATTCCAAGCTGGCCGCAGAATCAGACTAGAACCACTCTCAGGGACTTTGCCTGGGATCAAAGGCTTGTCTGTGTCCTTCCTTGCATATACCCTTCCTGGTCTCCCCTGGGAACATTTCCTTCATAAGTCACCTGCATCTAAATCTTCGTTGGAAGCTATAGGTTACAGGTTAAATTATGTCCTACAAAAAAAGTTACGTTGAAATTGTGGCCTTGGGCCCCTGGAGTATGGCCTTATTTGAATTGGAGTCTTTGTGATGGAGGCCATAATAGACTATGGGGCGAGGAGGGGGGTCATCACGTCCAGTATGGCTAGTGTTCTTATTAGAAGACATATGAACCATGCAAGGGACATACTGCATATGTATGCAAGGTAGAACATGAATCACCTTGGGACAAGGAATAACTAGAATGGCTGGTAGCCAGAGGCTGGAGAAAGCTGACTTCCTCAGAACTGTCACGAGGAGCACCTCTGCCGACCCATTGATGTCAGGCCCTTAAACATCAGAACTAGGAGATAATAAGCTAGTTACCAGAGCCCTGGCATGCGACTAGGGTGGGCTTCAGGGAACCTAGCCGACCACAGACCAATGACTGTTGCTTCACAGCCACTGCCCTCAGAATGAGTGCAAACTCCAAGAGCCTCAGCAACCCTGCCAATCACAGCCCCACGGCCCACCTCCTGGATTCACCCACTGGCAGTTTCAGAAGAGGCCCTCCAGTCCACTCTACAGACATTTTCTCATGCTACTCATAGACCTGTGACATCCAATTTCTTCCATTCCCTCAAAACTTCAGAAACGGGTAAATTCCCTCCCTTTGTATGACCCTTCCTCTGATCTCACCATAAAGACCTGAGCCCTCTTAAGAGGGAAAATGCTCACAGTCCTCCCCTGGAGGGGATGCTGGCCCTGGTATCTGGCTGAAGCAGGTCCTCACAGACATGAGGCCTTGGGCCTCCAGTATGTTTTTTCCCTTCCTAACGTCTGACATAAGATCGCTGAGCCCAACAAGAGTAAAGTCCAGAGAAGGATCCAGAAGACCACTTCCTTCCCTGCTCCTGGAGCCATTGGTCCTCAGGTTTGCATTACCAGAGCCATGTTTGCCAGACCTGGCTTCAAGGAAAATAAGGCCCAAATGTGTAGCTGTGAATGGAGCTACAGCAGCCCCTGGCCAGGAAGAAAGACTGGCTTTAAACTCTGCTGACGTCTCTCCCAGGTCTTAGGCCCTAGAAGAGTAAGGTAGCCTTGGCTAAGGTGGTGAATCTCCAGAAAAAGGGACGAAACCTTGCGCTGTAAAAACAAGATAGTGGATTCTTTTTTTCTAAGTGAAGCCAATAAATAAAACACAAAAGAAAATAAGAGATGAAAATTACTTTCTATAATTAATTTTAATCTGTGTCTGTGAGAAACATGTGACCAAAAGCAACTTAAGGAGGAAAGGATTTGATTTACACTTCCATGTCACAGTCCACCATTGTGGTAACTCAAGGCAGGAGGCAGGCCTGCTTGCTATTTCAAGCAGAATTACCTCTGACCAGGGAACTCATTCATAGCCAAGGAAATACAGCAGGAACCATGGAGGACTGCTGCTTGCTAGCTGGCTTATAGGTTCATGCTCAAATCGCTTTCTTATATGTCCCTGGACCACCTGCCTAGAGATGGTGCTGCCCTCAGTGGGCTGGGACTTCCTTGTAACATGAAGGCCTGCTTGTCGGGGTTTCTGTCCTGCCAAGTTTTCGCAGCCATTTAGCCCCAGAGAAAATCACACAGAGGTCTCTAGAAGATTATAAACTGATTGGCGCATTAGCTCAGGCTTCTTATTAGCTCTTGTAGCTTATATTAACCCATTATTTTTATCTGTTAGCCACATGGCTCAGTACCTTTTTTCAGTGGGGCAGGTCACGTCCTGCTTTTTCTGTGGTCTGGGCAGGAGTAAGGAGGAATGGGCTTCCTCCTTCCCAGAATTTTCCTGTTCTCATTGCCCCACCTTTACTTCCTGTCTGGTTGTCCCACCTATACTTCCTGCCTGGCCAATCAGCGTTTATTTAAAACATGACTGACAGAATACAGGCAATTCTCCCACACCACTTTCCCCTCTTCTTTAAAAAAAAAAAAAAAAAACAAAGGAAAATATCCATAGTCCATTTTGGGGGAATGTGTTCGTAGTATTCCATGCTACTTCCGGCTGGTTGGGGGCACTGATAATCTTATGGGGACCTAAAGAAAATTTAGAATTATGATCAAGTCCTGACTCTTCCTGAGTCAGTTAAAAACTAAGAACCACCCCCCCCAAACATGCTCACAGACTTTCTGGTTGAGGCAATTCCTCAGAGGAGGCTTTCGTCTCAAATGACTCTAGACCAACTGTTCTCAACCTGTAGCTCATGACCCCTTTGGCAAACCTCTATCTCCAAAAGTATTTACATTACAATGTAATGTACAATTACAGTATCAAAATTACAGTTATGAAATAGCAATAAAAATAATTCTGTGGTCAGGGGTCATTATGACATGAAGAACTATATTAAAGGGTCGCAGCATTAGGAAGATTGAGAACCACTGATCTAGGCTGTGTTAACAATTAAAGCTAACTAGGACACATCCTTCAGGAAACATTTTATTGACAAAAATAAAGAGACTAGTAAATAAAAATATATATTTGAATGCACATAACATATATTCACATATACAAAAACACACATAGAGAGAAAGACTAGTACTCAAAAAGATTAAAATGCATAATAAATAGTCATTTTATATACTTAACACAAGTTTTAAATTCACTGACTGAAGTAACCTGAAGTCGTTGCACTGATCCCTGGCTTTATATGACAATGGCCTGATTTAACCCCTTCAACTTTGTAACTAGTCTTCTGATACTCAGAGCAGAGAGATTTATTCAAGTTCACACTACACAGGGTATCACCTGGAATCCAGGTGCTTTGTGTCTTAGTCTCAAGAGCATTTCTCATGACTGTAAACCATGATAACAATATCTGCACGATACTTCTAGAAGTCTGGTCTTCTAGAAGACTCAAATTCAGTTCCCAGAATCCCCATCAGGTGCCTCTAGTCCTGGGGGATCTGACACCCCCTTCCACATGCAGTATAAAAACATACATGCAGGTGTATGTACACACATAAAATGAAATAAATAAAACTTTAAAAAGGAAAAAAAGGAATCATGAGACCCACTAGTTCTCATGAATCTCAAAAAAGAAAAAAAAATCTCTAAGATGATGAAGACAATCTGGAATCTATTTTCTCTTTGAAAAAAAAAAGCCTATAGAAATCGCACCATATTAAAGCTGTAAAGGGTTATAATAGGCATGTTTTACATAAAAATACCTACATAATGAGCATACTATCTATGCTTACTTCCAAGCATCATTATGCAGTTCAAATGCACGAGTACATGTGATATCTTTAAGATTATAACTTGGCATATGCCGAGGTGAATAATAATACTTACGGCTGGTGAGATGGCTCAGTGGGGTGCTGACTACACAAGCCTGATGACCTGAGGTTGATTCTGAGAACCCATATAAAGGTAGAAGGTAAGAACTGACTCCACAAAGTTCTTTGTCCTCTGACCTATACATATGTGTCATGACAAGAATATGTCTATATATACACATCTCTCTCTCCCTTTCTCTCTCTCTCATACACACACACACAAATAGTAATACTAAAATAAACTATTTTAAAACAAAGAGTTCTTTTTAAAATATAGTAGTAGTTACTGCATCCCATGATAAGATTATCACAGTGCAATGTGCTTTGCGTTTGTGTTTGTCTCCAGGCTTGTTAGCCCTTCAAGGGCTAGAACTACATCTGGCTCAGTACGGTGATCAGCACAAGGTGATAGGCAGCAAAGCCTATAGAATGGTGTTCATAGTCTGCTAGGCTCAGCATCACCAGGAATGTCAATACTCTTCAAACTGCTGTATAGATTTAGTGCAGTGCAAACGAACGTCTCCATGTGTTTTGTGTGATATTGACAACCTGCTTCTAAAAGTCATATGGAAATGCAAAGTGCTAAGAATATTCAAGACAACCTTGAGAAAGAAATCCAAAGTTGTAGGGCTTGCTATTGCCAGATATGAGGACTTACAGAGAGCTATGGAAATGAAGCTGGTACACCACAGCAAGGAAAGAAAAGTAAGCCAATTAAACTGTGGAGGGCTCAGAAGAGTTCCGGGAAGCTGTGGGAACTGTGATGATAAAGAATGCATGGCAGCATAGAAAATCAGTGGTTCAAGGACAACCACATGTGACCCTCAACTCTTCATACACAAAATACATCTACACAAGTTGTCATGTTACATGTGAGAGCAAAGGCTAAAGCTTTTAGGAGGTGATATAAAATGGCATGTAAATGACCTCTGAGCAGGAAGCATTTGAAGAGGCCAATAATAAAGCACCGGTTATAAAATCTAAGATATGTACGAGATGCTCCCACACTTCTCAAATGACACTATGAAAGGGGGAAAGGCAAGTCACAGTGGAAAAGATGTTTGCAGTTCTACAGGTAGTATTTAACTGTCATCCAAAAGATGCAAAATCTTGCTAATCAAGAAGAAAGACACCAAACAGAAAAGGCAATGGGAAGATGCATGAACACTTGGTGAAGGTGCCCTGCCACCAAAAACCCGTGAAAAATTCTGAACCTCATCAGCCAACAGGAAAATACAAATTAAATTCACAATAAAATACTACTGCATAACCACCAGATTGACTAAATGTGAAGAATTAATACCAAATGTTGTTAACTGGAACTTTCACACATTGTTGATGAAAGTGAAAATTAGCACGTTTGCTGGGAAATTCTTCAGCACTCCATTGGAGCTGAATATACACATACCCCATGACCCAACTACACAACTCTGAAATGCTGTGTACACCAACGACACTTAGAGGAATGCTTGGAGCAATGTCACTTGAAGTAGCATCTAACTGGAGACATCACTACATTGGAATACCTAAATAGTGGCATACTCATGTAAGCAAATGTCTAATGAAGATGAACAAGTTGTGCTGTACATGATGACACAAAAGTATACAAATGGCAGGGCTGGGAGATGGTGTTGTCAGTAAGATGCTTGCTGTGCAAGCACGGGGACCTGGATTCGGATCTCCAGCACCCACATAAAAGCTGAGCACAGCAGCACACATCTGGAACCAACACTGGGATGCAGAGACAAGTGGATCACTCCAACTCATTGGCTAGACAATCTGAATCAATGAGCTCAGGTTCACTTAGGAGCTTTGTCTCAAAAATGAAGACGGTGAGAAAAAGGAGGAAGACATGTGATATCATTCTCGGGCCTCAGTACACATGTGCACACACCCACATGAACACATACATATACCTCATGCAAACACGTGTAGAGAGGGGCAGGGAGAGGAAGGAGGGAAAGAGAGAAAGAATACAATGGCATGGTTGCATTGGCAAGTGTTGATGTAAAAGTTCAAAATTGGGCACTCTCTAGTCCTAGACTCAGATGTGGAGGAGCGGGGAGAGTGACGTGGAGGGCACACAGGTGTTAACTACAGCCCTGGTCGTGTCCCTGTTTTTCTGCAAATGTGGGCTGCGTGAATTTCTTCACCATGTGATAATCATTAAGTCATATGGTGTGATTAAATTATTATTTTTTTCCTGGTCCCAAATAGCCATGTCCCATGCATTTATTCAGTACACTTGACAAACTAACTATTAGCACAGTTGCCCAGACAGCTACATCCCTGCAGGTTCTAGAAAACTAAGGTCGTACCCTTTTCTGCCTATTAAATATATCGCACAAGATGGAGGCTCTGGAGGCTGAGTGAACTCGGCATGGGGTTTCAGTCCATAATTGCCCCTGGAAATGATGGTATTCTGCAGTTTGATTTGAAAGAAGTCAGGGAGCTCTACCCGTCTGGTGGGCTTCATTACACTTCTCCAGAAAGAGAGACGCAAAGGTACAGCACTCCAGCATCTCCGGAGCAACCAAAGATGACTGCTGAGCAATAAATAGTAGAATCTTTTCTCTAATGATTCCCCCACAAGAAAGGCTGTGAAGAGATCTAAAACTTTGAGGAAAATGCTTACAAAGGATTAAACATACAAAATAAAAAAGAGAGAAAGGCTACTTGGAGTCAACCTATGGGCGCACACAGGAACTGGTAAAGGGCAGAGATTCAGGATTAGAACTCCAGAGTTCCCATTGGCTAATGATGAGATGAACCTAACTGTACTGTTCCCTCATTTAAAAAGGGGAGGGTTGAGTGACACTGCTTTTCTCACAGGAGTGTAAAAGTGAACGAAGTTCCTGTTGATTACAACAACAGCATCCGTAGCCGGATGAGGATGGTCAAGGATGGTTGGGGGCGTGGTGTGGGGGTGGTGATGATGCCTGGATGGAGAAGATGGTGATGACAATGATGCCTGGAATGCTAAGGCCTTAGTAATGAGGACCACGATGTGCAGCAGCTGACTAGTCAACAGTGAGTTGGTCCTCAGTTAGCACCATCCAAAGACCACTGGGAGGGACCACAATGGGGCAACAATCTCTGGGAGTGGCCTTCATAGTACCAAGTTAGAGGATGATTTGGCTCGATCCTTACAATACACTGAATCATCTTGTGGTCCACCATAGTCACGTGTATGGGTGTGTAGTATTGAGGTGTGGGCTGCATTCCCGACTCCCAGCTAGCTTAATTCCTGAAATAATTAGACAGAAATTGTATTCATTTAATTACTGCCTGGCCCATTATGTCTAGCCTCTTCTTGGCCAACTCTCACATCTTGATCTAACCCATTTCTATTAATCTGTGTTTACCATGAGATCGTGGCTTACCAGGAAAGATTCAGCATGTCTGACTCTGGCAATTTCATGGCAGCATCTACCTCTGTCTTCTTCCTATCATTCTGTTCTCTTTTCCCTGCCTATCTAAGTCCTGCCCTATCAAAAAGCCAAGGCAATTTTCTTTATTCACCAATGAAAGCAACACAAATATAGAAGAACCTCCTACACTATTTCCCCTTTTTCTGTTTAAACAAAAAAGAAAGGCTTTCATTTTAATATAGTGAAATTACATTTAACAAAACAGTTACCAAGCAAGAATTACAGTTACCATATTTATATCTACTTTATTTTTTATCAATACAGTTTCTGTGTAATTATTTTGGGGGTTAAGCTAGCCGGGCACTGGGAACGCGGCCCATGCCTCTCATACTACAAATTGGCACCCAACATGGTTGACTGACTCCACGTAAAATCTGAGAGAGCTTCAAAAAGAATACAGAGTTTAATAGAGTTTTTGCTGTTTGCTGGCACTATCCTGCACAAAGTTTTTCCTCACTCAGTAGCCGCAACAGTAAAAAAGCCAATGGTGGTTCTAAAATGCTGGCTTTCTGGGCTATGCTGCTGGCGCCATCTCCGTCTGTGCAGGAGACAGAGAATTTGAATGGGGTTTTGTGAGTAAAGTGCTATGGCTTGCTTGATGGCAATGTGGACTGCTGCCTGACTGGAACTGTGCATGGCTCAGGGGCACCAAATGGCTCTGAAGCAGGAGTAGCTCCGCCATTCTGAACTGTGCTGTTCTCAGGCTGGAACTATCGTAATTATCATAATAACAGTGCAGTTAAGATTTAGACTGGGCAGGAAACAGGTGGTACCTTATTACCACTACATGGCGCAATTAAGTTTTTAAGAAGTGCTTAGCATTTTAAGAAGTGCTCCTGGATAGTAAAGAATTACAGATTCACAATAGGACAGATTCATACATAAAAGACCTCTAAATGGGTCACAGTGTTGGATGGCTGTACGTAGGCTTGGGAGAGAAAAGAAATTTTCACAGAAGATGAGAACCTGTGGATTGCTTCCAGACCAATAATATGGTTTCATGGACCCCGGCCTCCTGAAAGGTCACCGTGAATACCTTCAGAAAATTACTTCACTCAACTGCCGACTGAGATGAACCTGGCACACAGGATACACCATGAAAGACCTGATTAACAGCGCCCCCATACAGCAGGAAGAAGTTTGGAGACAAAAAAACTACGCCCATATTCCCAAAAATTGTTTATAAATGTTCTTTTACATTTAAAGGGGGATATGATATAGATATGAATAATTTGCATTGGTATAAATTGTGATTTATTGATACAAGTTTAAGGTCAATTTTGTTATATATATGTATTTCTGATCTTGATTAAGGTATTGTGATTGTGTAGTTCATTTAAAAATGTAATGTGTAATTAGGAAATATAGGTTGTTAATGGATAATCATCATTAATAGTCAAGCTTGTAGTCATGTTAGTTAGATTTTCTATATATAGAGAGATATATTTCAGTTAGATAGGCATTCTTCATAGCTTTCAAAGACAACAGAATATGGCATTTAATGTTTTAATAATTTAGGGTTTTTCATGACAATGAGACACATCTGCTCCTGGCAGCCCCAATCTACTTCAAGAGGAAGATGGGCATCAAAGAGGCTCCTTATGAAGTTGGTTAGCCATTTGGGCAAGAAACTGCTCTTGCCTGGACTGCTTCACTAGACATGCAGTACCCACAGAGAGATGACTGCTGAACTTGCCTGAAGGTGAGATGGTCCTTCAGGGTTCCTGTTTCATGAAAGAGTCTGCAAGACATTCTGCAGGATACAAAAGAAAGTAACTGAACTGTCTTTGACTTTTCCTGCTTCATGGAAATGTCTGCTGGATACTATGGGCCTGTGGGCTGAAGATGGATGCCCCATCGGTACAGAAGAACTTTGGGTTACTGTATAGGCAGCGAGATGTCTGTCATTTCTAGAGTTTTGGAAGTTACTTACCTCTTGTTTACTTAGGTAATATTATATCCTTCTTTGAGTCTTTGATGGAGTTGAAGAATAGATAGATAGTTATAGTTTTCCTTTGTTATGATAAAAGATAAAATAGATATAAATATTGTAACTGTAATTCTTGCTTGATAACTGTTTTGTTATATGTAATTTTACTATGTTAAAATGAAAGCCTTTCTTCTTTGTTTTAACAGAAAAAAGGGAAATGGTGTAGGAGGTCCTTCTGTTTGTGTGTTGCTTTCATTGGTTGAATAAAGAGACTGCCTTGGCCTTTTGATAGGGCAGAGATCAGACAAAACAGAATGCTGGGAAGAAGGCAATGTGGCAGATGCAACGAATCTCTGGCATGATATGGACATAGGTTAGAATCTTCTCGGTAAGCCACAACTCCATGGTGATACACAGATTACTAGATATGGGTTAAAGCAAGATGTGAGAGTTAGCCAAGAAGAGGCTAGATATAATGGGCCAGGCAGTGTTTTAAATGAATACAGTTTCTGTGTAATTATTTCGGGGGTTAAGCTAGCCGGGCACAGGGAACACAGCCCGTGCCTCTCATACTACATGGGTGGGCCTTCTTGCTCCCTCTATTTTTCCATAATATAACACATTCTTCTGCTTCTTGAATATATCCAACTCAATCTTAATTAAATATATTTGTGATAACATTTGATAAACACATACCTGCCCTAACAATCCAGAACCTTGAGAATACAGATCAACTCTGCCTTAAGCTGTATCTTTAACAATTGCATAGTCTTTTTTATTTTTATTTCATTTCATTTTTGTTTTTCTGAGACAGGGTTTCTCTGTGCAGCCCCACCTGTACTGGAACTCATTCTGTAGAACAGGCTGGCCTCAAATTTACGGAGATCCACCTGCCTCTGCCTCCCGAGTGCTGGGATTAAAGGAGTGCGCCACCACTGCCCAGCTTCTGGATTGTTCTTACTGCATAGTAAGTACTTCTTTAGTGAGTGAGTGAGTGGTGGGTGAAGGCTCAATTGTCTTCTGTGTACACTGTACTCGTTTCTGCTCTGGTCCAGAGTTCTTATGGCTCATGGTGTATCATACCAGCCTTCTCATCCATCTGCTTTTCTGTTGTTATTTTGCAGTGCTGGACATCAAACCCAGACTGGATAGAGATGGTTGGTAGATGCCCCTCCCCCAGCCTCACCCTTCATTCATTTAATGAGTACCTGCTCTGTACCATCCCATTCCCACATTTCTCTGTTTTTATTGAACTATACATTTTCTCCACCTCTGACCCTTCTGCCCCACTCCTGTGACCCCCACACTCCCAATTTACTCAGGATATCTTGTCTTTTTCACCTTCCTATGTAGATCCATGGATGTGTCTCTTAGGGTCCTTTTTGTTGGTTGTCTAGTTTCTCTGGGGTTGTGGCCTATAGGCTGATTTTTCTTTGTTTTACATCTAAAAGCCTCTTATGAGTGAGCACATATTATATTTGTCTTTCTGGTCTGGGTTACCTCACTCAATTTGTTTTTTCTAGACCTATTCATTTGCCTGAAAATATCAAGATGTCATTGTTTTTTACTGTTTTGTAGTACTCCATTGTGTAAATGTACATTTTCTTTATCCATTCTTCAGTTGAGGGGCACCTAGGTTGTTTCCAGATTCTAGCTATCAAAGGATACTGTCAACAAGGCAAAACAAGAGCCTACAGATTGAGAAAAGATCTTCACCAACCCCACATCGGATTGACCTCTAAAATATACAAATTACTCAAGAAACTTGACATCAAAAGAACAAATAATCCAATAAAAAATGGGGTACAGACCTAAATAGAGAACTCTCAACAGAAGAATCTCAAAAGGCTAAAAGACGCTTAAGGAAATGCTCAATATCCTTAGTCATCAGAGAAATGCAAATCAAAACAACTCTGAGATTCCATCTTACACCTGTCAGAATGGCCAAGATCAAAAACACTGATGACAACTTATGCTGGAGAGGATGTGGGGTAAAGGGAACACTTCTGCATTGCTGGTGGAAGTGCAAACTTGTACAACTGCTTTGGAAATCAGTATGGCAATTTTTCAGAAAATTAGGAGACAACCTACCTCAGGATCCAGCAATACTGCTGTTGGGTATATATCCAAAGGATGTTCAATCAAACTACAAGGTCATTGCTCAACTATGTTCATAGTAGCAATCTTTGTAATAGCCATTCCCACATTTCTAGAGAAAAAAAAAGAGCCTCAACCTTGGCTTCCTAGCAACACATAATCTAATCGCTGGGAGGAAAAATGTATCGGCAGATAGTCTTGATTACGTGCAACTGGTATGGGGGTATGAAGAATGGGCTCTGGGATCTCAGAGAAAGAAACATCAGAGTCTACCTCACGTGAGGTGAAGGAGGTTTTGAAGCGGAGGAGGCTTCTGAGTCGCATGGTCAGTGAGGAACAGGGGTTTGTCCATCAGAGAGAAGGAAGGCCATCTTGGAAGTAAGGAAGGCACATGGGCTAGCCTTGGCTCTAGAAACCACTGGGCTGACCCAGATCTTTGGCCCAAAATGGACTCACCTATGATACCAAGATGGATGCCTGTGTAGGTCCCAGTTAGGGAAATGGAAACTGAACGTTTTACACTTCTCAGAAGCCTGCTGACCCCTTGTCTCCGTTGAACAGTGTGACCACAGCTTTCTATTATCCTAACACCAGAACCTCCCACCACCCCATATATTTTGCTTACTGCAGTCTCTTTTGCCTGTGACAGCTCCTTTTTCCGTAATGCTCTCCCACCCATCCGAAGCACCCTATAAAACCCCAACTATAAAACCCCTTTTTGGGCAGGGCTGCATTCCCTTTTCTTGGGGAGAGCCTGGCAGTTTTTACCCTGAATAAGGCTTTGCCTTTGAGTCTGAGTGAGGCTCTGGTGGTCTGGTTCTCTTGTTTAGCCACATAAAAACCAGAGCTAATTCTGGATCTTCTAAGTTGTAGGAACTAGCCGCAGAGGCTTTGCTAGGAAGTGTGGATAGCATTTTGGAGATGTTGAGAAGCACCGTGGGTCTGCGATGGGCAGTCCCTTCAGATTTATAGTTTAGGAAGGCTGGATGTTGTATAATTACTGGATTATACTTTTCTGCTAAAAGCTACCTCAGTGAGAAGAGATTCTCTGGCCTGCCTTTTTTGTATGAAGGCTATCTCACATGGAAGTCTGGCCTCAAACTCCCACCCAGACCAGAGTTCTCCATCATTTGGTATACCCACCTCGTGAACTCTCTCAGAACACCTAATTCCCAAAGAGTTTTCTGAGTCCTTCAAATATATAAGTTCCAACAATCCGACAAAAACTCTGTGTCTACTACCCTTTCAGGTCCTATGGAATTCTATCACTCTCCTGCCTGCTCTCTGGAGTTCCAGAACCAGAACCCCAGATTCCCAGTCCCCTGGCTCCATCCAGAATCAGATCCCAAAATGACCGTATAACCAGGCCCCGGCCACTCTCATCCTGTGTGTTACTGAGTTGCCTGAGACTTCATGACACAGCCTCAACCACAACGGATCTCAGCTTCTCTCTCAGCTCATACCATGGGCTCATAAAGATCACTGAAGCAGTAAGTAAGCCACAGGATGAGGTGCTCCCCATCTCCCCATTGAAGAGTTCCAGGAAGTGAAGTCACGTGCTTCATTAAGAAAGTTGACACCATTCTCTATCCACTCCATTAGGACAGAGTTGCTAGGGAAGGGATGGTGGACAGGAGGGTGGGGCCAATATTCTTAGTATTTCTAGGCAGAGATGAAGACCCCCCATTCTAAGTGAGTTGCAAATGAGGTTGTGTACCCTTAAAATTACAAAGGTCATCTTTACACAACAGAGGTAGCTAAAAGGCCTGGTTCCAAACTCCCCTCTTGATTTTGTACAACTTTGGGCAGGGCACTAACCTTTTCTTTGTCTCAGTTTCCTTATATGTAAACTAGGTAAAATATTGCGTGCCTTGTATTGTCATTAGGCTTAGCTAATGACTTCATAATTATAAGCCCATAAAAATGTTTGCTTTAGCAAATAAAATACATTAAATGTATCAATAAAATACATTAAAAAATAAATCAGTGTCCTCCATGAAATAGGGATCATAATTGTCAGTTCATGGGTTTGTTGCAAAGATTAGAGGAAGTAATGAGTATGAATCACATGGGGTGTCACAGCGAGGGCTTGTTCTCCTCCTCATGTGTCACCCCCTCATGGTAGTTTAGAGCCAGATGGAAGTCCTGAGCTGGACAATACGCTCGCCAAACGAGAAAGATGGTGCTAGACTTTGGACCTTGAATGTCTCCCAAGGGCCCATGTATTCAGGGTATGAAGAGGGTGATGGACTTTTAGGAGGTTGGGCCCAGTGGAAGGAGGTTCATTTATTAGGATTATGCTCTTATAGATGATATAGAAACTCTCTCTCTTCCTTCCCTCTCTCCCTCCCATTGCTAGGAAGCAAACGAGACTCCTCAGCTGATATGTTCTCCTTCCATGTGTCACCACGAGCCCAGCCAGGCAGAGCCACCTGACCATGGACTGAAGCTAGCCAACGTCTCTTCCAGAAAGCTGATTGTCTCATATGCATTGCCACTAGAAGACTGACTTCCGCAGATGGGGAGGTCCTCCTGAGAGGATGGCCATATGTCCGACAACACCAGTGAAGGGAGGAAGCTGAAGGGGATCCCTATGGCTCCTTCCATCCTGGCCATGTGGCCAGTCTCCTGTCTTCATCCTTAAACGCAATCACGAGAGACTGAACCCAGACCCAGTCTGCCTCCATGCCCTAGTTCCCTGGGCATGGGACTCGCACAGGACTAATCAGGATTCATTTTCCCGGGATGTTTCAGCTTAGAGTTCTAGGGCAGGGGACTTTCTTTTAGTCACAGAATTAGCCAAAGGACTCTTCACTGAAGGTTAATAACAGATATCCTCTCTGTCATTTGGAGTAAAATTATTTATAATAAGGAAGATTATGAAGACACCACACAGAAGCACAACTAGGAGATAGAGAATGGAAGGAGCAAAGCAAAACTGGAAAGGAGAAGGCAAACCTGGATGGGGAAGGGGGTGGGTGATGAGTCTCTTTGAGCTTCCCGCTCCGTTTATGCCTGAAGCAAGACCCAACTCTGGGCTTCCCAAATGTGGGAACCACTGTGCTCCATTCTTTGCCCCAGTTAGTTTGATCTTGTTCCTATTGGTGCCAATGGAAAAAAAAAACTACTGGCTAATTTTAAAGCAAATGAGTCAACAACTCTGTATGAACTGTAAGAATCCTCAGCAGTCTAAGTCTATTAGTTAGTCCCTGTCACTAAGACAAACTACCTGAGTGAAACCAATTCAAGGAGAAAAGATTTTGTTTAGATTGGTGGCTTCGGGGGATTCCGTCCATCTGCACTCATTGGCCGCATTGCTTTTAGGCACATGCAGGGGAAAAGCATCATGGGAAGAAGTCACGGTAGAAGAAGCTAGTTACCCCATGGCTGCCAGGAAGCTGGGAAGGGAAGGAGGAGAAAGGAGCGGGAAAGGAGATGTAGACAAGAGAGGCTCTTCAAAAAGCATCCAATGACCTACTTTATTTGTGAGATAACTCTGACAGAACTTAGCGCCTCCTGAGAAGGGAGTCTCAGGAAGGAATTGTCTAGATCAGGTTGGCCAGTGAACATGTCTGTGGGGATTGCCGTTAGTCAATGTGTGTGCAGACCCAACCACAAAGTAGACCACACTATGTCCTGGTTGGGGGCCCTGGACTGTGCAAGGCTAAAGAGAGCTAGCTGAGTCCTAACACGCATGCACGCATTCTCTCTCGGCTCTTAAGTGCCATGTGACAAGCTGCCTCAAGTTCCTGCTTTGGCTTCTCACAAGCCAAAGAGATAGAGCATAGGCTTGTAATCCCAAAAAACTTTTCTCCCCTAAATTTTTGGGGGTCCAGGGTATTTTATCATAGCAACAAAAAAAATGCAACTAGAACATAGGACTCTGTGATGCCATTAAGTCATGAGTCCACCATTGGATCAATCACTAATTAGGTCAGAGTTTTCATGGTCCAGTTACATCCTCAAAGCCCATCAATTGTCAGTTAAGTCCTAAACGCATAAAAACTTCAAGGGCATTTTAGAGTTATGCTGTAAGATTTAGGAAGTAAATTTATTCCTAAGTAAAATCAGGTAAACGACCAGGGGATGGTAATCAGTTAATAAATATCAGTGTGGTGACAACAGGACATTTACTTCTAAATGCTGAACTAGGTATGGCTTTTAGGAAAGCCCTTAAAGGGTGTCTGGAGCTCTGCCCGAAGCTCAGGCCTGCTCAAGATCCCATGAACTGTTTAGATAAAGGTTTATTGGGCCTGATTATAAGAACCATGGCTAATCTAAAATAACATTATGTGGATAAAGTCCCCTGTGACAGAATCAGGATTCCATGAATGATTGACCATAAATCATGCTGGAAATTCAATGGGAAAGCATATCAAGTATGTCAGGGTGGGGGTAGGGGTGGAGGACAAACACCTGTAATTCTAGTCCTGAAGCTGAGGGCTGAGGTAAAGATGTTCCTGAGTTGGAGGCTGGCCTAGGTTTATAGAGAAAGGCCTTGTCTCAATCCCCTCTCCAAGTGAACCAGTTATACTAACATATGTTAATCTATCAACCAGTTTTTTCTTACTATAGCATAGTAGCAGAGGCAATTAGCAGAGAAACCAGTTATTTTAGCTTATAGTTCTTGGGGTTACAGTCCAGGATTTCCTAGAACCATGGTCTGGGG
Organism: Ondatra zibethicus; assembly: GCA_004026605.1. Taxonomy (NCBI): domain Eukaryota; kingdom Metazoa; phylum Chordata; class Mammalia; order Rodentia; family Cricetidae; genus Ondatra; species Ondatra zibethicus. The sequence goes on along the minus strand of PVIU01002212.1, from coordinate 92,700 downwards.
GCTGCTATGAGAGCCCCACACTATGGCAAGGTCATGGGAAGAGCTACTTAGAACTTGAACTAAAAATTAGGGAGAGAGTAAGACCAGGAAGTCATGACACACCATCGTCCTTGAGACCCCACCTCCTAAACGGCCACAGCACCTTCCCACACTAGCATCCCAGAAAGCAAGCCTGGAATGGACCTCCAGGGGATATTAGCCATGTGTGCGCAAACCATAGCAGTTAGGAAAGGCAGCGACCTTCCCAGAAAATAGCAAACATCTGAGTTGGCTGCACACTGAGGGTGATTCCAGAGCACAACAGGGCTGCCAAGAAAGCAAATACAAGCCCTGGCAAGTTCACACATGCACAGTGTCCAGGACAGGAAGAAAATCATTCTGTCCCTATCAGAGTGCATCTGGAGTACAAAGCCCAGGAAGACGAAATGTCTCCTATAGGGACAGTTAAAGACATAGGACGTGGCATTTTAGTCAGAAGAGGAGCCAGGGTAGAGAGCTGTTTACCCATGTGCACCTCAAGGGCTGACATATGGCCAAGGAAACACCTTATTTTGTGTGATTCCGAAGACTAGAAACTCAGAAATGTGTGCAAGTTCCCTGAGAGGCAGCAGAGAAGAAATACAGGTTCAGTGTGGTTCTGGCTTCACCAGTCTGTGAGTGTTGCTGCTGAAGGGGCTCACGGTTGCCCTCTGCACCCTTTCCACACTGCTGAGGCAAATGAATGACAAAATTGGGCCAGACCTGAGGGCAATTCAGAGGTGCAGTTAGTCAGTTCATGTTACTATAATGGAATCCCAGAAGCAACTAACATACAAAAGGAAAACGGTATCCCTCAGAAACAGGTTGGGGCTGAGACTGAAGTGGCGACAGGCGCTGTTGGGGAAGCATAGGAAAGGGAACACTTCCCTTAAAAGAACGGATATGGTCTTGGGATCCAGTTCTTTAATTGTTTTGCCAATCACCTTCCCAATCTGTCCGGGCTTGAGTGTCTGCCCTGCGAGCCCGTGTGTGGGCTGGCAGCCTTCCCTCTGCCTGCTGCAGCTGCGCACTTCTGCATCCACCTGCTTTTTTTACACCAGCTCACCCTCACCTTGCCCAGAGCCCATCTGCCTGTCACCCTTTGCCAGCCTCTGTCCCAGGGCAAGGGCTGTCCTTTCTCTCTGCTGCCACCATCTGGACGGCCTTGCCTTCTTCCAGTGCCACCCACTGACGCTCACCTTTCTGGTTGAGAGAGACAGGAATTCCCTCTAGAACAGCCAATAAGAATGGGAGGTGCCGGCAGATCTTACCCCGGGACTTTAGGGTTTAAATAGCAGTCCCCTCCTCCAACCAATAATGATTTAGTGCCTGCCGTCCATACACGATTCTGGGGACTGGAGATAAAATAAGAAAGACAAAGGCTTTGTTCTCATAAAGCTTGTATTCTAGATGAAGGAGGCAGATGATAAACAAGATAATTTCAGCGAGAGCTTAAGGGATGCGAAAGAAATAAATCAGAGGGGAAACGCAACGGGAAATAGAAAGTGGTGGTCAGAGAAGCCTCCTTATAGATGTGACTTAATATACAAGGACTTAGAGAGGAGGAATCAGTCATATGGAGGTCTGGGAACAAACTACGTCCCTAAAGGCTTCCCATTGGAGTGCAGAGATTAATTAGGAAAACCCAGAAACAGGAAGAGGAGAAGCAGGAGGTGGGTGGAGTGGGGGAGGGTGGGGAGCATCCAGTCCTCAAGCAAGGGATTAGGCATGGGAAGTGTCTCTAAACTTCTCTGTAGTTTAGGAACCTCGTGTACATGGAGTTTGCTCCCAAAAGGCTTCTAGGGTGGGTGCTTCCTCAGGTCTGAGCGTCAGCTAAAACCAATTGTGAAGATGTGACATTCCAACAAAACTTACTAGCATCTCAAAGAGTTTTTGCGAGACCTCACCTGTAGGTATTTCAAAGTAGATGAATTAAAGGACAAGATGGGGGTGTGTGAATCAAGTGATTCTAGGCACTTCCCGCTCCATTCACTGCCATGCTTGCAAGCAAGTCCTGTGGCCTCAGTTTCCCTACTCAATCACATGGTCAGGGCTTCCTACTTGCCTGCCAGTATTTAAGGAGGAGAAATCAACAGTTTTCTCTGCTGCCCGATGGAAGAAGCACAGCTCTCTTCCAGTGCTGGAGGGAGAATAGCACTGGACTTGAGAAATGCCAACTCGCTGCTGTCCCTGCTAATGGAAATACCTGGAGGGGCGCATAAATCAGACCAGATTGGAGCTTCTCTCCGTGTTGTATGTGATGCATAGCTTCAAGGGATCTTGAAGGGATAATTTTGACTTATATGATTTAGACTTTCCATCTGCCCCTGAATCTCAGCCTTGGTAGGATAGGTATTCATTGCACTCAGATTATTTCGTTCCTTTTCATTCTGAATGCCTACCCTGGTGGCTTTTTCCTTTCTCTTCCCACACATGCCCATTGCTTTCTTGCTCTTTTTACTTCTTCCTTCCTTCCTCTTTCTTTGCTGATTCCTCCTTTGTTGAGAGAAAAGTAAGATAGAATAGATTGCCTACATACACTTACATAAAGACAACATTTTAATATACACAGACTCACAAACCACACACACGTACTTACATACATACATACATACATTCATTCCTTTCTCTGTCAATGGATATAGCTGGAATATCAGCTCATACTTGCACAAATCCCACCTAGAAGACCCTTCACTGAACTAGGGAATATGACAGTCATTAAAAACCTGGGGCAGGGCTGAAAGATGCCCCAGCTGTTAAGATGCTGGGCTTGGCTTCCAGCATCCCCATGGCAGCTCACAACTGTCTATAACTACAGTTCCAGAGGACTAAATGCCCTCTTCTGGCCCTGGCAGGCACTGCATGCACATGGTGTGCAGACACATATGCAGGCAAAACTCATACACAAAAGTTTTTTCAAGCAATTTTTTAAAAAATGGAACAGTCTCTAATTGCTCCACCAAATCTATTTCTTTTTCATTTAAAAAACCAAAAACCTCTTGAGTATTAGCAGGATTTAGTCCCCAAAACTCAAAGCTATATTTCCCAGACTTCCTTACAACCAAATGTGGTGATATGACTAAACCTTCAGCTAGGGAGCATGTCTAGAAGGGCTAGGCACAATTTCAGAGATGCATCATTAAACTAAAGCTGTCCACTCTTTCTATCCCTCTCCTCAGCACTGCGTACCAGATGGAGTTACCTATGAGAACAAGTTGTTTACCATGATCCCTGGAGAATGCTGCCCAATAAAATGTCCCACAAACTTGAGCGTGTTAGCCATTATCCAAATAAAGAAACAAATGTAAAATGATCAAAATTAATTTTAGCAACATGCTATTTAACCCAACATATATAATGTCCTTTTCAAAATGTAATTCATTTGAAAATTACCAATAAGATCTGTGCTCCTTTCTCACCTGAATTCTTCAATAACATTAGAGCACACCTCATTTTAGACTAGCCACACTTGAAGTATGTAATGGTCTTGCTTCACTAGCAGCTGCCTGTTGGGTAGCAGAGTCCTAGAAGAGGGCAGAGCAACAAGGCTGAAGGAACCTGGGCTCCTGGCTGATTTCATGAAGCCAAGAGATCCATCATGTTTGGCCTCCTATTTATCCCACGTGTAATAAATCATCTGGGGTCCCTTTGTAATGAGCTTAGCCTATATCTTGACTAAATAAGAATTTTCCCTCCATAGAAATTGATCTTGACCTATCTCTTATATTCTGTAAAGAATATAAACAGGGACTGTGGTAGTAAAAATCTCTTGATCTTAGCTCCGCTCCGGCGTGTGGATCTATCATTCCAACCTATAGTTCCAGTTAAGAGTCAGCTGCGATGGAACAACTTAATTGGGCACGAGAAAGCACTCAAGTAGTCGACTTTGAAAACCTTTAATTAGCTATGCCTTACTTTATATGTTCTGAGGTTTCCCCCATTGCCTGACACTCGAAAGCAACAGCAACCTCCACAACCACTGAGCGTCAGACTTGATGCCTCTTTTGTATTTTGCTTTCCCTTTTGAGTTTTCCAGACAGGATCTCACTATGTATGTCCAAGTTAGCCTCAGACTCGTGAACCTCCTGCCTCAGCTTTCTGATTCCTGGGATGGCAGCAAGCATACAACCAACTTTGGCACCTTTTGATTTTTAATATCAATTTGAACTAAAATATTAAAAGGGGCAAGAATTTAAAATTTAAAACCACATAATAAAAGGAAAAAGAGTAGTACAAGAGCAGAGGAAAGGTGGGGGTGCTGGTTTAAAAAAAAAAAAAGCAAGTCAGAACAAAAGAAACTTTACTTAAAAGGGCTTTCCCAGCTTCAGTCTCTCAGCTCCCACACAGTTATGCTCAAAGATAAAAATTTACAAACTTGCTATCAAAGAACTGCATATGGGTCAAACAGTTCATCAAGTTAGGTTTTGTTTCCTTCATCCGGTTTATTCCTGCCTTCCCACGAAGGGAATCTCTTAAAGACCAACAAGGCCCTTGGTGTTCTAGACTGAACCTCTGCTTATGGGGTAAAGCAATATTGAAGTCTATACGAAGCCAATGCAGAAGTCTTCACTGAGATGTGATTTCCTGGATTTATTGACCCTGTTCCCCTTCAAGAAAGTCTCACTACCCAGAAGGCTGAGGCTAGTATGGTACAGTGTTTCTACTCCCAAATCAGTTTATGGGTTGGCATAGAGGACTAGCAAAGGTGCAGACTTCAGGGTCACATAGACCCAAAACTTTTAGCCCTCGATTGTGAGGAACCAGCCTCTCTGACACTAAGTCTCATCTATAAAATGGGAATAGAAAAAACTGTCTCACAGGACCGTGAGGAATAAGGGAGCTGAGTGGGAAGAATTTAACACAACGTCTTTTCTGATGTCATGATAAGCATTTTTTTAAACTTCCAAATGAATTTTCTCATAACATGTATATATGTGTATTTATATGCTTGCACACACAAACATACATATTGCACCCACTTCTGTTGACTCTTATTTTCAGTCCTCAGGATGCTTTGGTGATGACCTCCCCTCAAATGCTCTCACTTTACGGAAAGGGAAGCTGCAATTCAGAGACATGTAGTGGATTGCCTGCAGTGGTACAGTGACTATGAAGCCAAGCAGAAATCCAAAACGAACTCATGCATCATGAAATCCCATGCTCCATCTAGGAGGCTGAGTTGCCTCTCACACTAGCAGTGTGTGTCCCGAACTGGGACAAAGACGAAAGAGCAAAGCTGCTTTGGAGGTCTCCAAACCTCTGGCTTTAAATAAATCCCCCAATTATGCCCGAAGTTAGACCGGCTTTTGAAATCTCTTGAACATTCCTTTCCCATCAAGTTCCTTGAAATTTCCCTATAAGCAGCATCTAGGAAAAGACACTCTCATTAGCTAGGGTCTGACTTTATTTTCCCAATAAACAGACCTCCGCTCAGACAAAAGAGCCTCTTTTACTTTCAATCACTTCGTGCACATTGCAGCTGATTTCCTGCTATTTGGCTTGAAATTGTGATCTGGGAAAGGCTGGCCCTGCAAATTGTCGCCCTGGAAGAGAAGCCCCTGGAGTATCCTCAACTTGTTATTTTTAATCACTGTAATCGCCTTTCAAAGGAGGCTCCGGCCAGAAACAGAGTGGGTCTTTCAGGGCTTTCTGAAGCACAATTATGGCAGTGGGGTGGGGGGCGGCCCAAGAAAGGGGGAGAGAGGGAGGGTAGAGAGCAGGGGTGGGGGAGAAAAGGAAGTCAGTACAGCACTAGCAAGTTGGAAAAGGCTGAATAACTGTCCCAACTGCACCCAGCCTGTGGGGAAGAAGCCCCATGTCTCAGTTTGTTAAAATAGGGACCTTTTTATTCAAGACTAGAATATCCTAAGGCTATCCTCAGATTGAGGGGGGGGAACAGAACACAAATGCTACTGGGTGATAAACTGAAATAAAGGGCAAAGATTGGAGGCAGGAGAAAGAGTCACTGATTCCAAGGATGATGATGAATGTTAAATTGGAAAAAAAAATTAGAAAGCAAATAGAAAACCAGGGGCATGTTAAGGTCTGTAAACCTGGGTCAAGTCACCTAGTAGAACACACTAAATTGACTTTTAATGTGATACTGTAAGGAAATACAAGCTGATGGAAAATGTCACAAACTAAGCTAGTGCATTTTCGCAGCTCTGTATCTGATGTGTTAATCACAGAACACTCACCCAGGAGACCTTAGCATGGCTCTCCCAAGGTCTTTCTTTCAAGATACCCTGGCCATGGAAGGGAGAAAAGATGGTATTCCCACCTTCAGCCTGAGCAGGTGTCACCATATTCCAAGGTCTAAGGGTGAAGGGTAAAGGGTCCAGGGCCCACCCTGACCTGGTCTCCAGTCATCCCGGCTAGGCCTTGGCTTTTTACCTAAAAGTTCTGGAATGACTCTGGACATGTGATTATGGCATGTGCCCCCTCCCAGTGCTGCCATGAGTGCTCAGCCAAACAGAAGGACTAGTATGAGAAGGGACTCCAGGATGCCCCTGCTTAGCCAAAATCTATCTCTCTCTCTCTCTCTCTCTCTCTCTCTCTCTCTCTCTCTCTCTCTCTCTCTCTCTCTCACACACACACACACACACACACACACTCCTTCTTTCTTGGGTTTAAATCAGGGACTAACCATAGATAAGGCCCCTAGTATGGAGAAATCACCATTTACTCAATCATTAAATTAATTCACGAGGAACCAGAAAAGGGCAATCATTTGTTTGTTCACTGGTAGCTGGACTGAAGGAGTGTTGACAAACTTTTAAACCAGAGCAGTGCACACACAGGCAACAATGAGACTAGACAAAAATCCCTCCATTTTTAAGCCAATAAAGAAAAGTCTCCCACCCTACCCAAACTAATGAGTTTTGGGGGACCTACTGTCCCTCATACACACTCACCTTTGTTTGAGTAAATGCCCCTACCCCACCCCAGCTAGGAATCAGTCCCAGGGGAATTAAATAGCTTGCACAAAGTCACAGAGCTACCAGCGCCAAATCCCTTTCATTCCTCTCCCTGCTGTTTCCCCAGTTAACTCAGACTTGTGTTTAGTGGGCCCAAAAGGTCAATGAGTTTTCTTCCCTTTTGGTCAATCTTCCCAGGTTTGCAGAGTACCTGGTTGTTCTGTATATCCAGGTCCAGGTCCAAGACTCCTTCCACCAAGCTGCGTGCTCCCTCCCAAGCTTGGCGCTGGTTTGTTTTGTTTTTTTTTTTTTTAACCCAACATCTTTCTTTCTGGAGAAAGAAGAATCGTGTGGACTCCCCCAGGAATGAGGCAGATCCTGGCCAAAGGCTGAGGACACCAGTGCGTGCAAGGAGCCCAGAAGATGACTGGGTAACTTGGAGTGGAGAAAAACAGGTCCACCCTCCCCGGGAAAGAGAAACGGCTTTCTGGGAAGTGTGGTCGCTGGTGCTGGTACAGCTGACACTGCCCCAAACTTTACCCCAGTGCTTCCAAAAATTTCCTCTCCACTCTGGGGGAACCAGGGAGGCAGCAGCTGGAAGCCCCGTTGACCCACCAAGTGCTCCAATGAGGCACCAGGGTTGTATGGTGAAGCGCCCTGGCAGGACCCCTGATGCAAGTAAGTTCGCCCTGTGTCCCACCTGGAGACAGGCAGCTAAGGGTTGTAGAAAAGATATCTGGGGAGCATAGAGAACTACTGAGCAGAAAGGCTGTGGAACGTGAGGATGGAGTAAGGTGTCATAGAGTCTTCAGGTGGGTGCGGGCCTAGGTGCTGGTCATGCGAGAAATCGCCCACCTGCTTGTATAGCCCTTCCTTGTGCTCTGAGACCCTCTCTCCACAAAGCTGGACATCCCCGGCTCTCACAGACTCCAGGCTGCCAGAGTCAAGGTTCCTCCACATTCAAGGAGTCTTGGGAACCCTGTGTCTCTTTTTCTGTCACCGCTGCCACCTTCTATTGCGAGACTACCCAGATTCTTTGAGGACCCCATTGTCATTGGAACCTGTCCTGGAAATTCAAGGGTCTCTTGGTCTACTGGGACATAGAGAGTAATTTGGGCGCCTTTCTGTGGACCCTTCAGGTCCCTCCTCCCCGCACCTTAAGAATGGTTAAGGACCCCTCCAGGAAGTGAGGGTCCTGCTTGATCCAGAAACTGGTCTTTCTCTTTTAAGGTTAGAAGCCGCTGATAGAGCTGCCCTGCCTGGGACCCACCTGAGGGTACCCTCTTCCCCAGAGAGCGATCAGGAGGAAGGCGGGTACACTTCACTACAGCCAACAGCTGGAGTAGAAGCCGGGCTCCTTCCCAGTCAGGCCGGCGTGATGTGTGGCTCTCTGTATTCCCCGCCCGGGAACCCTGTGTTGGAGACCGGGCTGTCTCTTCTGCCCGCGTCCCCGGCGACCGCCCCCTCCTCCCCCAATGCTGGGTTGATGGGTACAGAGCTGGCAGCTAAGAGGCTCAAGGCAGCCAGGACACAACCCCAAGCCGGGATGCGCAGATACCGTGTGCCGGGGACCCGCTCCAGCCCTGCTCGGGTCAGGGCCCTAGGGGGTTTTGGATCCCGTGTCCCCAACGCCACTTGACTTACCGCGGTAGCTGCTTCCTGGCTTATAGAAGTCAGGGTCGCCTTCCACGCGGAGGCTGAACTCTGTGTATCCCTCGCGCCGTGTGCCCTGGGCGCGCAAGATGCGGCTACAGTAGCCCTCAGACTTGGACACTTTGTCCAGGGTCTCATCTGAAAAAGCCAGCGCCACTGCCAGGGGCAGCGCCAGAGCCAGCAGCGCAGGACCCCAGCTAAGCCTCAGGGGCGCAGGAGACATCCTCATCCTCGAGGGTCCCCCAAGTTTGTGCTGATGTTGTAGACCCTCGTCAGGACACTCGTGCCCGAAGTGAAGCGGGCGGCAGAGGTGAAACCTGGAGGAACTGGTGCTGGGGAGACCGAGCCCGCCTCGCTTTGGCGGCTGCGGAGCTGCGCTGCTCTGAGCCGAGCTGAGTGTGCGGAGCCGAGGGGCGGGCGGTGGCGAAGGAGCGCGAAGAGGGAGGGCTGGTTGCGCCCGGATCCCCAGAGCAGCGCTGTTTTGTTTCCGAGCTGGCGATTAGCGGGCGCTCTGCTGTTTGTTTTGCGAAGCTGGATTCCCAGGGTCTGGTGGGAGAGAGCAGGGATATGCAGACACGTGCAGACTCAATCTACCCCGCCACCAACAAGGCTGTTTCTTCAGCTCCCAGCTAGACCCCTGGTCCTGTGGCCACAGTGCTCAGAGGAGGGAAAATCTGTCAACTAACTTTTATTGCACACCTACTCTGTGCCAGGCTGCACTAGCGCCACACATCGTAATCACTTATTTTTAGACAAGCAGATCGCTACGGACCACCTTCGCTGTCCTGGTCCGCTGCCTCCATTGCTCTTCCCAAGCCACTTTAAAACATGTCTCTCTGGAGGACCAGCAAGGAGCCCAGAGACTTATGCCCTAAGATCGCCTGGCACAGTGCCTTGACCACAACATCTTTGGAGATCTATAAAAACGTTTCTTCGAAAAACAAAAGGGGAAAAAGTTTATCTTGAGGAAATTTTTTTTTGGCGACATATTAGTTTATTCATCGGTATATGTATGCAATCATAAACTGTTTAAGAAGGTTTAGGAAGGAAGGTGCCTACTGCTTAGAAGGTCCTCACAGAGCCTGGCCGTTTTGAAAGGTTCAAAGAAGGGCCTGTGTTTTCTTGGCTTAGATTTTTAGCTCAGGCTCTTAGCCTCCAGGGACAGACTTTTAGCTGGGCATAGCAGGAATCTCTCCCAGGGTTTCCCTGGGGGAACCTGAATCAAGCGAGCCTCAACCTTTTCGCTCCTCCATTGTGAGACTTCACTAAGTCAACCTTTCCAAGTTTGTTCCTGCCCAGGACGTGTGGGGCAGGAGGGCATGGGAGCTACCAAACCAGAGCAGTGTGTGCTGAAACTCAATGAAATGTCTCGTGTAAAATGTTTTGCCTCAGGTGACACCCTATTTGGAGATACTTGCATCCCATTGATGCATGCAAGCACCCCTCCCTCGGTACTCCAAACCGCTCTTTGTTCTCTCCTTTCCCAGGGCCTTGAACACTTCTCAAAAGCCTGCATCTAGGAAGCAGCAGCCTTTACTTTCCAGATTAGGTTTTTCTCTTTCCCTGGGGTTACAGCTAGCCCAAGAAAGCCACCAGCGCTGGAAATTCCATTCCTCACTCCATCCACCAACCACTGATTCCTTAGTCCTTGTACGGTGACTCCTGCTACCACTATCAACTGGGTGCTGCTGTGGAATATTATTTTAACCAGGGAAAGATGCATTACATTTGTTTATCCTGCAGAATATTACTTTAACTGTGTGAAGGTATGTTACTTTTGTTTATGCTGCATTTGTTTAATTATGTAAAGATGTGTTGCATTTGTTTCACTTCGTCTGCCTAAGGCATCTGATTGGTCTAATAAAGAGCTGAACAGCTGACTGGCCACTAACTAGGCAGAGAAAGGACAGGTGGGGTTGCCAGGTAGAGAGAATAAATAGAAGAAGAAATCTAGACTCACGAGAAAGAGAAGGAACAAGAGAAGGGAGGAGAGAACGAGGGATATGCCCAGGACAAGAAGCCAGGCAGATGCCAGACAGACAGACATAGAGAAGCAGTGAAAGAAAGATGTACAGAAGGAAGAAAGGTAGTAAGTCCTGAGGAAAAAGGTAGATAAAGAAAAACAGATAAATTTATGTTAAAAGAGCTAGCCAAAAACATGCCTAAGCTAGGCAGACCATTCAAAACTATTAATAAGTCTCTATGCAGTAATTTGGGAGCTGGTTGGGGGCCCAAAAGAAAAGCCTAGTACAGGGTTCTATCTTTCAGAGGTCACTGGAGAAAGACCTTATGGAAGGAAGCTAATTGTACACTTCTCAGCCATGGGAGAAAGCATGAGAACTGGTCCTCAGCAGCCCCAGCTCTCTTTTATGTGGACATTCAGGTCCACACTATCCTGAGTGAACCAGCTGTTTCAGAGTTCCAGCCTGACTCCATGTTCCAGTTCCCACTCCTCCAGAAAGCTTTTATTGCATACATCTGAAATAAGACTATGCCTGGCTGTGCAAGACAGGGCAAAAATCATCCATCCATCCACCCATCCATCCATCCACCCATCCATCCATCCATCCATCCACCCATCCATCCATCCACCCATCCATCCATCCATCCACCATCCATCCATCCACCCATCCATCCACCCATCCATCCATCCATCCATCCATCCATCCATCCATCCATCCAACAATCTATCCATTCAAACGTCCATCATCCATTGAATAGAGCCACCCATCTGTGTTGAATGGCTAAAGACTTCCACTTTCTCCTCCACATATCCCATATCATGTCTTTCCTTCCAAACACCTTGGGTAGAATCTACTTGCTTCTCCTCTTCCCTCCCTCCCTCTTTACTGTAAAGAATTAGGTCGGTCCGATGAATAACTAGGCCAGTTCAAGAATAACAACTATACTTTAATGACTATAATGGGAAAAACTCACGCTACAAAAGTGGGAAGATCCAACTTCCTATATGTCCGGCGGGCATCACGCAGAGAGGGCGCGCACCTTAATTCTCCCAGTTTTTCCTCCTCTGCTGCAGGTAGCCACGCCTTAATTAGATGGGATTGGTTGATAGGGTTTCCCCATAATCTCCCCCTTTTGTCTAAACAAGATCAATCCAAACCCAATACAACTACATACAATAGGAACAGATACCAAGTATAAAATTACAAACAATAAACAATATCAAGCAAGGAATGCATAACAAAAGTTTTACTAAACATTCTATTTCAAGGAGTCTAAATATTGCATTGAAATTAAGCTTGGCTAAATCATGAGGAAGGTAACTACAATTATCTAATCTTCAACTCCATCAATGATCTGAGAAGGGAAACAATATTACTTGAGTGAACAGGAAGTGTAATCGAGAAACTTCCAAAACGTGCAACAAATGACAGAGACAACTGACTACCTGGGCAAACACCCAAAGTCTCATTTGCAATGTTGAAGCAACCAACTTTGGCTAAGGCCTAACATAACTGACATACCATTTTCAAAGTCAAGAAACTTTTTAAAACTATCTTACCCTGTCTTGGCAGGATATGACAGTCCTGTTTTATCCATTTACTGTCTGTATCTCTGTCAGTGATTGAGGTATGAGCATTCCTTTGCCCAAAGGCCAGTTCTGCCAAGAAGAAAGGCTCCAGGTGGAGTGCTCAACATTCTCTCAGGAATAGATCAGTGTTGCCAGGAGTGATTGTGTCTCACTACCACGGAACTCTAAGTTAGATTAAAGGCCATTTTCTACAGCTCTTTGAAGAGGTTGAAGATTGTCTATAGTGAATATAATTAGTCTAATTATAAATATGACAAAAATAGATGACTATTGATCCCTCCCTCATGTTGTAAGGTCTGTAAAGGCTTGGTATTAGGATACAAGGCATACATGATGCTTGCATTTGTGGCTCTTATAATCTCATGGTAAAGGCAAATATTAACTGCATGATTCTATGAAAATTGAGCTACAGTAGTGATACATGCTATATTAAAGTAAGTGGATCAGAAGAACATGCCTGGCATTATCTCAAGGGGTAGGAATTTACAGAGAAAAACAAAATGCAACTTTTGTCTTCATGGAACTGACTATAAGTCTGATTGACCAAATATGTACTTTTGAAAGACTTTATATTTTTGTCAACAAGTTTAAATTTATACTGGAGGTGGGAGGGCACAGAACAGATATATTTAATTTCTTATTGATTGTTGATAAGAAAACTGTGGGAGGTAGTGAACTTATCCAGCCTCCTATCTCCATTCCTCATGTCCATTTTCTAGATTCGGAAAGATAATATGACCTGTGTTAGGTGATATGCTACGCTATTGAGGGGAAGAGCTAGGCTTCAAAATCAACATTGCCAGCACCAAGATGGGGTGCTTGCCATTACCCAATGCTGTCCCCATCATCAGTGCTCTGACAGCCATTTCCAGCCAGTTTCCCAAGCTCCAGTCCCACACCACCATTTAGCTTTTCCCAGCCCAGCTTGGCTGTCACTTCCACACCGCACTCTCACCTCTGCACTGCACTCTCACCTCCGCACTGCACTCTCGCCTCCTCACAGCACTGCACTCTCGCCTCCGCACTGCACTGTACTCTCACCTCCACACTGCGCTCTCACCTCCTCACTGCGCTGCACTCTCACCTCCTCACTGCACTGTGCTCTTGCCACTGCATTTTTGTCTCACTGCACTGCGTGGTTGCCTCCGCACTGCACTCTCGTCTTCTCACTGTGCTGTGCGCTCACCTCCACACTGCACTCTCACCTCTGCACTGCATTCTCGCCTCCTTACCACACTGCGCTCTCACCTCTACACTGTGTTCTCGCCTCCACACTGTGCTCTCACCTCCTCACTGCACTGTGCTCTCACCTCTGCACTGCTCTCTTGCCTCCTCACCTCACTGCGCTCTCACCTCCACACTGCGCTCTCATGCTTTCACCTCCACACTGCGCTATCACACTTTCACCTCCGCACTGTGCTCTCATGCTTTCACCTCCACACTGCGCTCTCATGTTTTCACCTCCGCACTGCGCTCTCGCCTCCACACGTCCAAGCCATCACTCTGCCATCAGTCCCACTTTCCCAGTTCCTCAGGTACAATCTGCCCAATTTCTGTCTTTTCTCTTGCTTGGAAGTCATGTTCTCTCAGCCTCCTGATTGGCCTGCCTATCTGTCCTCGCCTCAGTCCTCATGGAATCCCAAGAGATCTTGGTGGAAATGCAGATCTGAACAAAGACCCCAAAGTTAAAACCATTTTGCTTTTCCCATGACTTTCAGGACCTTAGATCAAAGATGGGTCTTTCACATGGCCTCCCAGGTCCTTCCTGTTCCATCTCGCTTCTGGGCTCCAGCTCCACAGCTTCTCACTTTGGTGAACTTCTGTCTGCTTTGTCCTCAATGCCTGGGATCCTGCAATGTTCTGCAATCTTTCTACATCCCTGAGAGAAGCCCTTCTTGATTTACAAAATACAGTGGACGCTGCTCCTGACTTTTCGTGGATTTCAGTACTTGTTCATTTAATAGTCTTCAGAATTATATATTCATTTGCATGTTTGATTTTTAAATTTTGTATTTGTTGAATATCTGTCTTTATCATTAAATTCCAAGCTCTGAATGGGACTTTCCTGCTGTGACCTCCACCTACATCAAAGTGCCTGGCTCATAGTAGGGATCTACAAATTTTTGTTCTCTCGATGATAAATCTTTTGTAAGTATGCCCCAATGTCTTCTAACTCAGCCCAAGTGTTTAAGTTATCCTTTAAAGTCATCTACCATCTAACCCCACAGTAATCACCTAGTAGAGGCAGGAGGATCAGTGTTCAAGGTCATCCTTCTGTTGTCTAGCCTGCTCCACATACTGAGACCTTTTGATCTCTGGACTTAGTGCCCCCAGGAGAGAACTCTTCTCTTTCCTAGGATGCCACTCAGTTGTCACATATTGTTCCATGTGTCCGGGTCTCATCTACTAGCAATGAATCTAGTTGATTTCTGTTTAATTTCCTGTTCAGATGTTTTGTTTTGGTGTAAAATACACTGGACTTCAAAAAATATCTTTTCGAGCATTGTAGCCTAAGGCAGAGCTGATGTTGGTTGCTAGGATGTTGCTAGGGAAAGTCACTTAGCCAGGGCAGATAATTAACTTTATCAGTATGTGTGGGTAGGTTGCTGAAGAGAAGAGCTAGGGGTTCTACTTCTCTAAGGAAAAAAAATTCCTTTGATTGGTAAGAGGTAGATCAGCCACTTGGTGTTTTTCTTTTCTTTTTCTTTCCTTTTTACTCTGAGACAGAAAAAGTAATTTTCTAGATTAGTGTTCTGTTCTTCTGATCCTTGAAACACAAGCATCAGATGTCTGCTTCAGATGTGGATTCCAGAACCTCATCAAAGACTCATCAACTATGTGCTTCGAACAAACTCATACAAAGTTTAAAGAACCACCATCCAGGAGCTTGTGAGTCACACTAGAAAACACGTCACCCATCTGTCTCACCCATGTGGGGAGCCAATCAAACTGTCTCTCTAAACCACCTATGAGAAAAACTAAAAGCAGTCATACCATCATGCCTGCCTCCCAGGATTCTGTGAAACAAATCTAAAATGAAGATAATAATGTCTACATTTCAAACTAACTCACCCAAAAAAAGCCCAGCTACCATTGTTAGTATTTATTTATTAAAAAGTTCGCAGTAATGTTATTTCTTTTTCCTCTAACTCATAGAGTTAAATCTGAAGTTTTATATGAAGAGATTTCTAGAAATAGAAAGCAAATAGACATTGAAGGTAGGTGAATTACCTGAAGTAATCTATTACTGATAATGTCTCAAAGCAAAGCTCCAAAGCTATCTTTGTGTGAACTATCTGGTTTTGAGACTAAGCAATAAACAATGACTATTTAAAAATAAAAATACTTTTTAAAGATGCCACAAGCAAAGATATCAATTCATTTACAAGCTATTGCTTCAGGACTCCTTCTGGGCATTGACTAAATGCAGTATAGTAACATCACATTGTGAATTCTGACCCTGACTGTGTCTAGCCCATAGCTTTACCTAAGGTCTGAACTTCTCCAGCCATTTTCAAGTTTCATTTCATCTAATCTTGCATATTCCCTCTGTTACATTTCTGTTCCCCACTGCTTGGCCAAGACCAGCATTCTAGAATATTATTCAAAAGCCTCTTATACTTGAAAACTCACAGTGACTAATTGGTATTCCCTCAGCCTAGCTCCATCTTCTGTAGGATCCAAGTCACACCCCTGCAGCCAGAGAAGACTCTGCCACCAGCTCTCTGGATCGCTGCCCCTCCAGGCTTGTGCTACAGACCTGGACACTAGAAAGTCTGAGCTGGTGAGTCAGCCATGCTCTGTGCCAATAAACGTGGCCTCTCTCCAGGCTACAGTCCTCTCCCACAAAAACACCCTTGGCTTTGGACAGCTCAAGCTCCTAACAGCCCCTGTCTTTCCACTTCCAGCTCTTCCTCTTCCCTGTCCAGTGTCTTTCATGTCATGGGGGCCTATGGTACTGTGATTATTTCCCATTTGCCAGCCCCTTCCCTACCCGGCCAACCCAGATACCTTGCTTAAATATTTTAACCATGTCCTCACATGCCTCTCTCTCTCTCTCTCTCTCTCTCTCTCTCTCTCTCTCTCTCTCTCTCTCTCTCTGTGTGTGTGTGTGTGTGTGTGTGTGTGGCTCCTGTCAAACTAAGGCCCAACCCAAGACCGTTCCAGACTTCCGAGTTTTGCTGCGTACAATCGATAGCCCCACCTATTGCTCCACTCTATACTCCTGAATACTGTCTTCACAAAAATTGCTAAAGCCACCCCTAATCAGTTTCCTTTCTCTCCCTTGGTGCTGTATCTCTCCCATCTAGTCCCTCCCATCCAGTAAAGCACCACACTTGCTACTGTCATTCCTTTTGAGGTGACTTGCCCTCTTATTTCACCCACCCCCTCAATTACAGGACATTGGGAGGAACCGCCCCCAGATTCCTCATCTCTTATCTTCTCTGCCCTGACTTCTCCCTCTCTTTCTTCTGTGGAACATGGATCTAGCTGTTGTTCTCTCTGTCTTGTGTTTCTGTTTCTCTTTCTGTCTATATCCTTAGGCTGTAAAAACAAGGTAGTTTCTCCTGTCCTGGGAGGTGAGCTGAATGGTTGCATAATACTTGGTGGGAGACTGACCCCCCCCTCCCCCATCCCTCAGTTTCCACTTAATACTCCATACATACAGCTTGGAATGAGCACATAAAACACTGTATTGAACTCGCCCCAACTGAGGTAGGTCATCTCGGGCCTTTTTACTTGCCATCAGAGTTGTCTGGATTAAAATAGACAAAAGCCCTATCATTGCAAGGCAGAATGGGAACTCACCCCTGGGTGTAGTTCAGGGGAGCTCCAAGGTGTAGTTATGGCCCCAGTCTGCAGCCTTCCCAGTAACCCCTCCTGCAGTTATGGGAACACCTTGCATCAGGTGCAGTAACGCCTGCTGGATCTGCGGTCAGCCCCCAAGAGGGAGCCTGTGTCATCTATTCACACACAGAACCAAGTCAGAGGACTCACGAACCTTCCTGTGTGCCTGTCACTGGTAATCGATCAACCTGACTCAGATTCAACCTTTTTGAGGTTCTGGAAATTTTATGGCTTGGGCCACATGACCACAGCACATCACTGCCACCTGGTGACCATGATGTGACTGTGCAGCAGAATTAAATAAGGGCTCCATCCAGAACAGTCTTTCCCCAGGCTGCCTCCTTGGAGGTATTTTAGACGACACTGCACTTAAAGAACAGTCACAGGGTTTCCTGCTGTGTTAAGAAAGAACAATCTGCTTACATGAAGTAGGTGCTTGGTGAATTTTGGGAAATTTAAGCTTTTTATTCAGCAAACATATTCATTAACCAGAAGAAGGCAAGACTAAGAAAAAGCAGATAATTGTCAAAATGAAGAATAATATGTAATAAAATATATTAACAGGAGTCCATAGGGGAATGGTCACATCTGCCCAAATAAGAGTAACAATAAAGATGTTCTCAGCACTTTTCTGAAAGAGCAATGCTGGGACAATGTTGGGAAGGAGAATTAATAGAGTAAGCACTGAATGTTCTAGGAAGGTGCTTAGTGGTGGAAAAGGACAGAATGAGGCTGCAGGTGTAGCTACAGGGTGCTCAGATGTAGGAAAGAACAGAATTAGGTTGCAGGTGTAGTTAAGTTTGGAGAGTGCTTGCCCAGTGCACACAAAGCCTCGGGTTCCATGCTCAGCACTCGTCATTTCAGCACTTGGGAGGTGGAGGCAGGAGGATCAGAAGTCCAAGATTATTCTTGGATACATAGCAAGTTTGAGGCCAGTCGGGCTTTATGAGATCATGTTCCACATCCAGAAGTGCATGGGCAGCACAAACTGGATTCCATGGATTTCATTTTCCTTACGGAGGACATGAAGCTGTGGGGATAGAGAGGTCTTAAGGATAGCCATGAGCCAAGATGGGAAATGAAGGGAAGACTAGGACGTTCTTTAGGAGGTAAGCTGATAGAGGAGAGGATAGAGTCCCTAAAGACATGTGGGAAGCGAGGAGCGGCTAAGGGATGCCTCTGAGGGTTATCTTCTAGGCCACTGTGGGTGGAAGATGTGAGTTCTAGTGTAACTAGCAGGAATAATGAAGTAAATTGGGGAGACACAGGCACATGGAAAGGAGAGGTGAGCTGCAATACTATATATATATATATATGTATATGTATGTATATGTATATATATCACATTATATTTTTTTCTTAAGCAGCATCATGCACTATATCTTAAACCGATCTGGAAAAATCACTATGTAGTACAGAAATGGCCTTGAACTCACTACAAGTCTCCTTCCTCTGCCTCTGATGAAATTACATATATGAGCCACCAAGCTTGGTGATAAGTCACATTTAAGGAGCCTTTCAAAGTAGCCTAAATGGTAGACTGTCAATTGTAGGCAGAGTTTTCCATCAGGCCAGCAGCTCTCAAAAAAACACACTGAAGTTTGTGTTAATTGTAAACACTTGGCCAATAGCTCAGGCTTATTACTAGGTAGCTCTTACAACTTAAACTAACCCGTTTCTTTTAATCTGTATATTGCCATGTGGCTCGTGGCTTTACCTGTCCTTCAGCATGCCTTGCTCCCTCTGTGTCTCCTGTAAACTCCACTGACTCTGTCCTTCACCCCAGCCTCCTCTGTGTCTGACTGTCCTGCCTATACTTCCTGTCTAGCTACCAGTCAGTCAGCCAGCTTTTTATTAAAAAAAAAAATCTGAGTGACAAATCTTCACAGTGTACAAAAGGATTATTCTATAGTATTTCCCACTTTTTGTCTAATTAAAAAGAAAGGTTTTAAGCTGGGCAGTGGTGGTGCACACCTTTATTTCTAGGACTTGGGAGGCAGAGATGGTCAGATCTCCATGAATTTGAGCTCAGCCTGGTCTACAAAGTGAGTTCCAGGACAGGATCTAAAGCTACAAAGAAACCCTATCTTGAAAGAAACTAAAATAGAAAGGTTTTAATCTTAACATAGTAAAACTATATATAACAGTTATTAAGTAAGAATTACAATTATAATGTCCAGTCCATTTGTATTTGACAAAATCAGAGAAGATATTGTATTATGTATCTTTTCTTTGTGAGCCTAAGGTTTCATATCTAATTTACCATTTTATCATAACTAAGGAAAACTTTAAGTCTAATTATTTAATCTTTAACACTATTAAATACCCCAGAAAAGTGAAATGTTACCTAATGACAGGGACATCCAGCTGCCTGGACAGTCATCCTAGGTTCTTCTGTAATGTTAGGGCATCCAACTTTGGCCTACAGACCTGGCATATCTGACAGACATCTCTGAGAAGCAGGGAATTTTGAAGTACTGTCTTACCTTGCCTTGGCAAAGTTTGGCAGTCTCTTTCTTTTGCATCCTGCTGATCCAGTGTAGCTGTATTTTTGTTCACCTGTCTCTATTCTGTATACCTTTCTTGACTTCTTGCTCCAAGACTGTCTGGGTGGTTGAGTGGGTGGCCCCTGATGTCTTCCTCTCCTTGTTCTCTCATTGCTCCTTTTCCTCTTCCAGAGTTCTCCTTCTGTTTATACTCTCTGCCTGCCAGCCTCACCTATCTGTTTTCCTGCCTCACTATTGATCATTCAGTTCTTTATTAGACCATCAGGTGTTTTAGAAAGACAAAGAATCACAACTTCACAGAGTTAAACAAACACAGCATAAACAAAAGTAGCACACCTTAAAATAATATTCCCAAAAGTCCAGTTTGGACAGTATATTGTCAGTAATTATGGCAAGGGCAGTTTCTTTGCCCAGTAGCTATCTTTTGCTATAATGAAAGCAAACTCTATTTGAAGCTTCTTTGATGCCTATCATTTTCTCTGAAGTATCTTGATGATGTCAGGAGCAGACATGTCTCATTGTCATAAAAGCCTTAGGTTATTAAACATATTAAATGCCATAGTCTATAGGTCTTTGAATTGTTTGAAGACTATCTATCATCTATCTATCTATCTTTCTATCTAAATGTATCTGTTTATGACCTTGAAAACATACCTAATATGACTGTAACTTTGACTACTATAGATGATTATTAATCTGCATTTCTTAATTTTATATTACATTTTTAAGTGAGCTACATAAACATAATACCCTAAAAAAGAGTAAAAAAATACATACAGTATAACAAAATTAACTTTAAATTTTTGTCAATAAACCAAAATCTATAACAATTTAAAATGTTTAAGACTGGTAGTTGATATTTTAGTTTAAAAGTAAATTCAATAATCTACTCTTTTGTCCTATTATTTATATCCCCCTTTTCCTTTTCAGAACAAGATCCCTAAATCTAATGTCTTTTGTTCAGCAATTTTCCTGACTATTGCCAATAACAACTTGTAACCAACCCCCCTTAAAGGATAATAAATATCCATAATCCATCTCTTGGGAATGTGGGCATCATTCTCTAGGCTACTCCCTGTTGTTTGGGGGTGCTGGTAATCTTTGGGCAAACTTTAAAAAAAATCAGGATAATTGTTAGGTTTTAGCTGGAATAGTTTGTGAGATTGGACCATCTCAGCCAGCAGCCTTGAAGCTGTCTGGATACTAGATCACCTGGGCAATCTGTTTTCATTAATGTCTGGTTCCCTTATTCTAAAAATTTATAAACTTTTAAAGGTAACATACATATATGTATTAATACAGATAAAGACTGTGAACTGCACACAAGTCAGTCAAAGATGACTTTTTTGTTTTATGTTTGAGCAGGTAAAATCCACATCATATATATTGTAGTTCTTTTAAGCTTACTTTTTTGTGTCTGTAGTCAGGATTTCAGGGAGTCTTCCCTTATCAAACCTGATTTTCTTTAACCTAAAATGAATCCAATTTCTCATTTCCTGTGGAAATAAAAGCATAGCATCTCCCTCAAAAAACCACATATTTTGACTTCCATTTTGAAGTCAAATATTTAAATACATAGGTTGGTCGAATCTAGCAGTTTTATAATCCAGTGTCTCTTAGCAACCAAAAAATTCAAAGAGAACACAATAACATACAGGATCTAGACTTTCTGTGTATTTTCCATCTTTATATGGCTTATTTCTTTTATATTATTTTACTCCCTTTTTAAGAACTTTATTATATATATATGTAATGTATAATGACTATCTATACCTTTTCTTTTCTCTCCCAAGCCTATGTATATTTTTAAACACACTGTAACTGTTTTGAGGTTTTTTTTTTCTGTCTGAATCTCTTTATTGCTCATCTATAATCTTTTCTGTCTGCATGAACAAAAATTAAACTGCCATGTAATTTAGATCATGGCCTGCTGGTGACCAGCTCCTCCTCCTGGGTTCTCTGAGAGTCTAGTCTCATGGTGAAAGTACATTTACTGCCAGCCTGGGGAGTCATGTTTACTGTCCTAACTCTGGGAAGTTTCTGAGTCCATCTGCTGAGTAGTGTGCTCAAAAACTCCATTTAAGTATTTGGTAGCAGGGCCCCTGAAAAGAACCACACAATTTTTGCCACTAGCACTGAGCCAGGAAACCATCTCTTAAAGGAGCTGCACCTCTGCACACCACCAACAAACAGAGCCTACTCGAGAAAATGATGCGAAATCCTTTTTCTTTTTTAACTCTCTCAGGTTTTATGTGGATGTAGTTGCTGAACACTTGGGCATCATTTATAGGCAGAGTATTTTGCCCTGTTAGAATTCCCAAATAAATATACTGAGGCTTATATTAATTGTAAATGCATGACCAATAGCTTAGGCTTATTGCCAACTGGCTCTTAATTAACCCATTTCTATTAATCTGTGTATTGTCATGTGGCTTGTGACATTATCTGTCCTTCAGTATGTGTTGCTCCCTCTGTGTCTCCTGTCAACTCCACTGACTCTGCCCTTCTTCATCCCAGCCTCCTCTGTGTCTGGCTGTCCCACCTATATTTCCTGTCTAGCTACCAGCCGGTCAGCTTTTTATTAAACCAGTCCAAGTGACAAATCTTCACAGTGTATAAAAGGATTACTCCATAGCAGGCAATGATAGTGGTTTCCAGCTCAAGAGACAGGGTAAAAGCTGGGAGCTGGGAGCTCCTGGGGAACCATGCTCCACACAGCCTTCAATACACTCTCAGAGCCCAGCTGCTCTCTACTGCTGCTGTTCCTCATCTGCGTGCTCAGATTTCAGACTAACTTGACAAATGCATGCTAAGGAGAAAATATCAGCATGTGTTCCCTACCTCGCTTATCAGGTGACACCTGACTCCCCTAGTGATCACAAATGGTGTTCCAGAGTGAGTCAAAGATGGTGGATAATAGACTCTATACCCTGGAAAGTAGCTGGGGATTTTCAAGGCTTGTGATAAGAACGCTCATGCTTGCTTCTAGCACTTGATGTAGAGGAGGTCTGAGAAAGGACAAAGGACTCATCTTTTTGGCTTGATGATGAACAAGAGACTGAACAGAGGAGGAGACAGTAAAGTAAACTGGAAATGAGGAAGAAGGAAAATGGGCAGCAAGTGGATCTGATGCACAAGGAGCATGTAGGAGTTACTGAGAGCCAGAGAGGGGGATGCTCCTGCCCTCCTGTTCCCACAATGAAGGGTTCACAGGCTGCCATAAAAGGGCCCGCTTTGCCTTCTAATTAACTATAGTTTAACTTTTGCTTCTCTCGAACTCTAGAAAGATAATTGCTGAAGTGTCAGGGTTACCAGTTGGATTGGTTTTAAATATACTGTCATGTGACTACTGCTTGAAATCTGCAGATCAAAAGGCTATAGTGGGGGGTGGGTTCACACACACACTTCATCTTCCAAACTTGCTTTTCTCAGAATTCCCAGCCAAGGCTGGTGGTTTGAGCTTTAAAAGGGAGTAAGAATAAAGCACGTTTACTCACTTAGCAGACAGTGCTGACATTAACAAGACTAGGACTTGACTGGGTCCCCGCAAGATGGGATGGTGTGCCCTTGGTCTACAAAGGGCGGTCCCACAGCTGACTGCTCATGTCATGACTAGGACAGGACACGCACTGTTCTGAATGCTTCCCACACAGTCATCCATGCCATCCCCATGGTAACGTATGTAACCAATAGATTTTATTATCAATTTACTGATAAGGTAAACCAAGGCAATGTAGACCTAGCAGAGACTTTTCAGTGTCAATTCATGATGGAGGTTTCTGTTCTTCACCTAATATCCCCATCATTTGAAGAAACCTTTGCAGGCTGCAGTGGTCCAAAGGTTTTAGGGAGATGATAGGACTTGATGGATGGGTATGCTAGAAAACAGAAGAGGGATATTGAGAAGACACCTCACTGGGGAAGTGCTTAGTAGAAAGCTGAGAACCTGAGCTCAAATCCTAACTTATATTTAAACCATGAACATGGTCACAAACACATGTCAATCTAGGACTAGTGGAGGGGAGCAGACACAGCAGGGTCACTGAGGCTTGCTGCCTGCTAGCTGAACTCAAGGCTCAATGAGAGACTGTCTCAAGGGAATAAAGCAGAGAGAGTGATAGAGTATAGAGTTCTTTGTGCATGGTGTACGTGGCTCTCTCTCACACACACACAAACACACATACACATAGATACATTAAAAAGCAAACAAATAAACAGAGTGAAAGTCATTATAAGCAGTGAAGATTGTAACAGAGGCCAACAATCCCCTCCCCCACCGTTTGTAAAAAATAAGGTGTGGGGGCAGGAACCACAGGGAGGTATTGCAAAGGGGTCAAAGGGGTGATGACTCTGTAGTATCAGGGTGTCTCTGGAGGAGTTTTCAGTGTGAAATGTGTGTTAGTTCTCAGTTCTGTGCATTTTAATGCAACGGTACAGGAGCCAGGATTCTGGTGCATCCATTCTCCAGGCACCATTAACTCATTAAACCCACACTTCACTTTCCTCTCTGTTCCTGCTCTCTGCTTAACAGGGTCTGGCATCTTAGATGGATGCTGACCTTTTAGAGAGATTCTTATGCAGATTGTCCCCTTGAAAACATTGCTCAAATGCCACCTCTCTGAAGACTCAGCTGACTGCTCTATGCAGGACTGTCACTCTTGTGTGCACAAAAGTCCTTGTTCATAACTCAAGTAGCATTTGACACATGGGAGCAACACACACAGACACACACACACACACACACACACACACACACACACACACCTGGTTGTCTTACACAAGACCCAGCCCTTAAAAAACTGTTTTCTTTGTACCACTAGTACGTTGTGCAGTACCTGGTACATGAGAGATGCTGGGTAAGAATCATCCAAATGAACAACTGGATCAATACTGAATGGCTATTTCCACATTCTGTGAAGAATTATTGGGTACAAAGCTTTATCCCATATACGAATTCTCTCTATCAACCTGAGGTAGGGTCTGGGGAGATGATGAAGTGATCAAGAACACTTGGTGCTACTCCTAGTTTGCATTCCTTTGCTGGGACAAACACTAAGACCAAAAGCAACTTGCAGGGGAATGGGTTTATTTGACTTACATGTCCCACTCAAAATCCATCATGGAAAGAAACCAGGGTAGGAACTCAAGCAGGGGCAAAGGCAGGAACAAATAAAAGGAAACTGCTTACTGGCTTTCTCATCACAGCTTGCTCAGTTTGTGAGATGGGATTCCCCTTGTATGCTACGAATACCATTCGTTAATAGAGAATCTGTTTCAGGCTTATTGCAGCACAGAATAGGGCAAGGTGGGAATTCCAAACAGATAGAGGAGGAAAGAATAGGCAGAGTAAAAGAGACACCACGTAGCTGCCAGAGGAGACAGACACTAGAAATTTGATGGTAGGCCACAATCTTGTGGTGATGCACAGATTAATAGAGATGGGTTGATTTAAGATATAAGAGTTAGCTAGAAATATGCATAATAGGCCAAACAGTGATTTAATTAACACAGTTTCTGTGTGAATATTTCGGGTCTGGGTAGCCAGGAAATGAATGAGCAACCTCCAAGTACAAATTGCTGTGTCAATATGAGACTGACTACATCCACGTAAAACCTGAGGAAGCTTGGAAAGGAATTCTAGAAATAAAAGAACATAGTTAAGCACATCTTCTTGGTAGCTGGCATTTTTTTTTCAGATGGGCTCTGTTTGCTGGTATCCTTTCTTTAAGAAAGGTCTTTCTGATTCAGCATTAGCAGCAAAACAAAACAAAAAACCTGCGCAGTTTCAAAATGGCAGCTTCCTGGTTTGTGCTAGTTGCTTGAACAGCTCTGGCTCTTTCAGGAGGCTGAGCACTTGAATAGGGTTTGTGAGCAGCATGCTACTAGTTGCTTAATGGTAACATAGAGCCCCTGTGACCCTGGAGCTGGGACAGCATGCATGGCTCTCAGAGGCAGCAAACATGCCTCTCCCATATTGCACTGCATAGACCCAACAGGCAGAACCATAGAGGTGGTCCTAGCCACACCTGCTTAGTGTTAAAAAATAAAAAAAAACCACTCCTGGTCAGAAAATAATTGCAGACACTCAATAAAGACAGATTCAGGTGAAAAAGACCTCTAAATGGGTCACAGTGTTGGATAAATGTATGTAGGCTTGGGAGAGAGAAGGAAAAGAATATAGACAGTTAAAAAGTAAGTAAATGATTTTAAAAAATAAAACAAAGTCTTTAAAGAGACAGAGTACAGACAGTTATAGATAAAAGGAATAAAGAAAAATAAGCCATGTAAAGATGGAATATACACAGAGAGTCTGGATTATATTTTTTATTGTGTTTTCTTTGAATTTTTTGACTGTGAATGAGCTAAGTACAGAGAGACATTTCATTGTACAGGCTGCTAAGCTAAGCCAACATATATGTTTTAAAGGTATCTTGACTTCAAAATTTGGGTCTAAGGATTTGTTGCTTTGGAAAAGAGGTTCTGCTTTTGTTTCCACAGAGGATGAGAACCTGTGGATTCCTTCCAGGCTAATGTGGTTTGATGGACCAAGACCCCCTGAAAGGTTGCTGTGAACACCCCCAATAATAACTTCGCCCAACAAAAAGCAGGAAGCAGTTTGGAGAGAATTATGCCCAAATTTCAAAACATTTATAAATGTTTGTTTATATTCAAATGGGGTATGATATAGAGATGAATACTTTGCATTGGTATGGATCTTGGTTTATTAATACAAGTTTAAGATAAGTTTTATATGTGTATTTCTGCTCTTGATTAAAGTATGCATTTGTGCAGCTCATTTAAAATGTAATGTATAACTAAGTAATACAGGTTAATCCATAGTCATCTATAATAGTCAAGCTTGTCATCATGTTAGTTAGGTTTTCTAGATGTACAGACATATATTTCAGATGGATAGTTATTCTTCACATCTTTCAAAGACCTACAGAATATGGCATTTAAAATGCTTAAGAACTTAGAACTTTTTATGACAATGAGACACATCTGCTCCTGACAGCACCAATTACTTCAAGAGGAAGATGGGTATTGAAGAGGTTCCTTATAGAGTTTGATAGCCATTTGGGCAAGAAACTGTTCTTGCCTGAAGTGTTTGATGGCATGCTGTATACTGAACATGCAGGATCCACAGAAAAATGACTGCTGAAGTTGCCTAAAGAAGGTGAGACAGTCCTTCAGGGTTCCTGCTTTGTGAGAGAGCTGCCAGACATTTTCCAGGACACAGAAGAAAGCAACTGATGGACTTTGCCAGCACAAGACATAAGAGATCTTCAAATTTCCTGCTTCATGGAAAAATCTACCAGATACTATGGGCCTGTAGGCTGAAGATGGGTGCCTACAACATTATAGAAGTACTTTGGGTGACTGTCCAGGCAGCGAGATATCTCTGTCAATTCTAGAGTTTTTAGAAGTTGCTCACAATGTACTTTCTGTTTACTTAGGTATATCCTTATATCCTTCTGGAATTTTTGATGAAGTTCAAGAATAGATAGTTATAGTTTTCCTTACTTATGTTAATATATAAAGTAGATATAAATATTGTAACTATAATTCTTGCTTGATAACTGTTTTGTTGTACGTATTCTTGCTATGTTAAAGTTAAAAACCTTCCTTTTAAGGGGGAATAGGGGACCTGGAGAAATAATTTAGTTTGCAAAGTATTTGCTATGCAAGCCTAAGGACCTGAGTTCAATCCAAAACTTGTGCAAAAA
This sequence comes from Ondatra zibethicus, assembly GCA_004026605.1. Classification (NCBI taxonomy): domain Eukaryota; kingdom Metazoa; phylum Chordata; class Mammalia; order Rodentia; family Cricetidae; genus Ondatra; species Ondatra zibethicus. The sequence goes on along the minus strand of PVIU01002212.1, from coordinate 65,477 downwards.
TCTGGGCATGTGGTGTGTGCTTGTAATCTCAGTAATGGGGACATAGAGACAGGTGGATCCCTGGGGCCTTCCCGTCAGCTCACCTAATCTAATCAATCAGTGAAAGACCCTGTTGCAAACAAACAACTGAAAGAAGTGTGGAGGTACTGGCCTTGCATCATGTGTACCTGCATGTGTATGAACACACACGCACACACACACACACACACACACGTTCACACACACAGGGGAACAGAGACCAGAGATAGCTGACACAAGCAAGTTAACCCATGAGCTTTCCCTTCCTTTTGTCTGGAACACAAACATGGATGTTGGCCATATTGAGGTGAAGTGACAATAGGGAAAGGCCAAGAGTCTCTCAGTCCTGACATTCTTGAGTGACAAAGGCAATGCTTGCCTGAAGACTGATTTTACCATGAGGAAGCACCCAAGTTGGCTCAACTGTTTGGGGGATTCAATTACTACTAAGCAAATGGGATACAACTGCCTTAGAATTCTGGTCAGTATCAACCCAAGAGCTTTGGAGATTGAAGACTCCATCTTCTTCCATGCCCTAGATGTGGATATATTTGACAATGTTCTGATTTCCAGTACCACCAAAATCCATTGTTGATGGAATAGTGGTCTTACTGAAAACCTAGATTCATGCCTAGGTAGGAAATCTATTCAGTGCAGGAGATACAAACTTGGGCCTAGACAGTTCTCCCCATTTCTTGTTTGTAGTTCTCAAGGCCAACACAGGGTGCTCTAGAATATAGCCTAGTAGAAGCCTAGTTCTGTTTCTTGTCACCTGATATTCATCCTTCCTCCAGCCACAAACCCTGGGCTCTGCACACGCCATGCTTCTCTACAGAAGTAAACTGTTCTGCTGATCTTGACAATTCTGCACATCTCTGCTGGTCTCCAACCTTTCTCACATGACTCCTAATATATATTTGCAGATCAAATAAATGTATCTAAGATATGAACAAACTAATGAATTCAGTCAACCGTGGGAGCTCAGCTGGGACTGTCTGGTTGCTAGAAGCTGTGTGCACTGAGTGGTCTTTTGTTTCTGCTCTGTAAACAGTGTAGGCCTACTGTCCTTCTTCACAGTATTTGTGTAGCAACACTGGGGATCCTGGTCAGGACATGGAAAATCATCCACTTGAGAATTGGGTATCTCACTTGGTTATCTTTTAGGCCTGCCAGGTAGCCATATTCTTTGTCAGGCTAAATCAGAATTCCTTTTCAGTGTTTCTCTAGGAACTGAGGATGATTCCATCTAACCCAATCTCAACTCAATCAAAAACTCATGGAATGATCTATCATGCATTCTCTGTATCTCATTTCAGAAAGGATTTCAGGAAAGGTTCATGGTAGTGTGAAACAGAAGAGGTACCAGCAGACTTTTTCAGATCAGAGCGTTGTAGACTCTGCATGTTGTGTGGTCACAGTAGTCTCAGCACGGCTCTTGCAATGTGTTGCGGGATGTTTGTACACTGTGTGAAGATGTATTGCTGTGATTGATGTAATAAAAAGCTCAACAGCCAATAGCTAGGCAGGTGGTATAGGCAGGACTTCAAGACACAGAGAAAGCTCTGGGAAGAAGAAAGAAGGAGTCACAAACCAGACACTGGGGAAGCAGGATGGGCAATAGGGAGATGAGATATTGAACCATGTGCCAGAACAGATTAATATAAATGGGTTGACCTAAATTATAAGAGCTGGTTGAGACAAGCATAAGCTAAAGGCCAAGTTTTCATAATTAATAATTTTCTATGTCATTACTTGTGAGCTGGCAGTCAACAAAAAAGCTTTCTACATTTGGCACCCAACATGGGCCCCCATCCCATGGGGAAAGGGAGTCAGCTGCTTGAAAAACAGACACGGGGTACATGTGGAAGGAGCCTGAGTAGCAGGAAGCAGGGACATCGGTGCCACCTGAAGGACAGAATTGCCAGTAGTGGATAGCTAACACGGGTGTTATTTGGGGCCCCTGATGCCTGTAGTGCTTGGGCCAGGGATGGCTGACAGCTGGAAGCTGCTGTAGAGAGGCTGCAATGGGAAAACCCATTGCAGAGGGCCTGAGGGAGGGAGGGAAAGCCAGCTGCAGCAGTGCCTCTGGAGGCTTCAAAGCCAGTGACAAGAGGCTGCCTCATGATCTCATGCCCCATGTTGGGTACCAGATGAAGTGTTTATCTAATTATTCTTTTTATCAATAAAAACTTGGGAGTCAGATATCGAGGTAAAAAGCTGATTGATCAGAGAAGTTGTATAGAAGCAATCAGTGACCTCCGCTCTCTCTCTCCTTCCTCGATCCAAAACCTGAGACTGTTTCTAGCCCCTCCCTATGACTTTCTGTGTCTCTCTATATGCCCATGATCCTCCAAAACCTCTCTTGCTAATTATGGTTAGCTATTAGCTATCTCCACCCTCAGATTCAAAGTAAACTTACTGTCAGTCTTGGGAGTGTCAGAGTGTGATCAAAATATCCCACAACAGTAATATAACGGTAGCTTATTACATAAGCAAGTGAACGTGGCTGTCTTCTATGGAGCCTTTATCAATGAACATTAAAATTTGAATCTAGTATATGTTTTTCTGTTTTTGTTCATAACCTCTTAAAAGTTTAAAGGAAAAAGGTGGCCACTGGCAACTGTGGGACCAAGGAGCATCTCTGAGGGGCCTGGAAGACCCATGGAGGCTCCAAGTTGAGTCACAGCAGAGCCTTGAAATTAGTCATGGACAGTAAAGGCAGCAAAGGGTGTGGAAGTCATATGGGGGTGCAGCCACAGCAGATAAAGAGCATGGCGTTACTGAACAGGACTGGTCCGCAGCCCATGGACCAGCCTGCAGCATGGAGCTTTTGTTGCTGCTGGCCCTGCTGGGACAAGAAGAGTGTTTCACAGTAGTGCCCACAAGCTGCAAGCACAACAGTAGTGCCTGTGAGTATTGTGGCAGCGGGCAGCCAGGGTAGGAAGGCCTGAGGTCACACGGATCCTTCCCCCAGACACCCCTGCTTAGCCACAAGATCACCCTGACTCTGGGCAGCAGCAGGGCATCTGAGATGAGTCCCAGGGATGTCCCAGTATTTATGGTGCTTCATAAACCAGAAATCTTGAACCAGACCAATGATTCCTTACAAGGAGTGTTTGCTGTATTGGCATAAGAACAGACAGGAGGACCAATGGAACCGAATAGAAGACCCGGATATCAATCCACACATCTTCGAACACCTGATCTTTGACAAAGAAACAAAAAATATCAAATGGAAAAAAGAAAGCATATTTAACAAGTGGTGCTGGCATAACTGGATATCAACATGTAGAAGAATGAAAATAGAACCATATCTATCACCATGCACAAAACTCAAATCCAAATGGATCAAAGACCTCAACATAAAGCCAGCCACACTGAACCTTATAGAAGAGAAAGTGGGAGGTACACTTGAATGCATTGGCACAGGGAACCACTTCCTAAATAGAACCCCAGCAGCACAGACACCGAGAGAAATACTTAATAAATGGGACCTCCTGAAACTGAAAAGCTTCTGTAAAGCAAAGAACATGGTCAACAAGACAAAAGGACAGCCTACAGAATGGGAAAAGATCTTCACTAATCCCACATCAGACAGAGGTCTGATCTCCAAAATATAGAAAGAACTCAAGAAATTGGTCACCAAGAGAACACATAATCCAATTTTTTAAAAATGGAGTACAGACCTAAACAGAGAACTCTCAACAGAGGAATCTAAAATGGCTGAAAGATACTTAAGGAAATGTTCAACATCCTTAGTCATCAGAGAAATGCAAATCAAAACAACTCTGAGATTCCCATCTTACACCTGTAAGAATGGCCAAGATCAAAAACACTGATGACAACTTATGCTGGAGAGGTTGTGGGGAAAAGGGAACACTTCTGCATTGCTGGTGGGAATGCAAGCTGGTACAGCCCCTTTGGATGTCAGTGTGGCGATTTCTCAGAAAATTAGGAAACAACCTTCCTCAAGACCCAGCAATACCACTTTTGAGTATATATCCAAAGGCTGCTCAATCGTGCCACAAGGACGTGCGCTCAGCTGTGTTCATAGCAGCTTTGTTTGTCATAGTTAAAACCTGGAAACAACCTAAATGCTCCTTGACTGAAGAATGGATAAGGAAAATATGGTTTATTTACACAATGGAGTACTACACAGCAGAAAAAAATAACAACAGCTTGAATTTTGCAGGAAAATGGATGTAGCTAGAAAACATTATTTTGAGTGAGGTAACCCAGACACAGAAAGACAGTTATCACATGTACTCACTCATAGGTGGTTTTTAAACATAAAGTAAAGAAAGCCAGCCTACAAACCACAATCCCAGAGAACTTAGACAACAATATGGACACTAAGAGAGACTTACATAGATCTAATCTACATGGGAAGTAGAAAGTAGAAAAAGACAAGATCTTCTCCTGAGTAAATTGGGAGCATGGGGGGAGGGTTGGAGGGGGGAGGGGAGAGGCAAGGAGGGGAGTAGAGAAAAATGTAGAGCTCAATAAATATCAATAAAATAAAATAAAAAAAGAGAAGTGTTTGCAGGTAAAGCTGTTGGGGCAAAAAAAAATGTAGTGTGTGACACAGTGCGGTCTGTGATGCTGCTTTGTAGTGTGTGACACACTGCGGTCTGTGATGCTGCTTTGTAGTGTGTTACACACTGCGGTTTGTGATGCTGCTTTGTAGTGTGTGCCACACTGCGGTCTGTGATGCTGCTTTGACAACAAATATGAGCTGGTCGGGGGAAATGGAGGAACGGAGCAGCGTGTGCGCGGGGACAGAGGCAGAACTAGGGACTCAACAGTGATGACAGGTGCGGTAGGAAGGCTGCAGCGGATGGGGCAGCACGTGGTTGCCTAGTAAGGCTTGAAGGGTAGTTAGTATGCAGTATCCTGGAGCTTGCACGGGTTCTGCCCCAAACATGCTGTCCAACCCCATGATCTCTGATCTCCCCATGATCTGAGCAATGGCAGGACGTCTGAGATGGAGAAGGGTTCATATTCTGGATCGGGCTTCCTCTGAAGACCTCCGTGGTCTGCGCTGATGTTAGAGGCCATGTCGACATCTGTGGTCCATGCTGTCACCAGAAACCAGGTCAAAGTCCATAATCAGTGCTGCCCCTGACTATGAAGGACAAGGAAGCTTCTTTTGCAGTGGGATCAATGACTCACAGTTGAGAATGAAAAACATTGAAGGCTTCTGTGACAACTCCCCCTCCAAAGAAACAGTCTAAACAGGAAGACATTGAAGAGAACTTTAAAAACCTGTGATAGGGATGCTAATGTGTAGTTCTTCCCAGTTGATGGGTTCTGGTGAGAGTGGGGGTGGGGAAAGACTCGGTTTTCTTTAAGGGCCGACACTGGGAGTTTGATCATGCTCCCGTGAGTTTATGTACAATACCAACTGGGTTTGGTATAGGTTTTCTTTTTTCTTTTCTTGGGGGAGGTCACAAGGGTAGGGAGGGTGGACCTGGAAGGACTGAGAAGTGAGTGTGACTGGGATGTGTTGTGTGAAATTCCCAAATAATCAATAAAAATATTATGTGGGAAAAGCAGTTTAAAGGAAAACTATTCTTAGGTCCTGAGGTGGAAGAGCGGGATAGTTTTCTGACCCCTGATATGTAGACTTGAGCTCAAACACATGGGTTCTCTATGTAAATCTGTGGCATTACCCTGTGGGTATTGGAAGGGACAACGAAAGCTGTCATGACCTCATGCTATTTCATCCCAGAAGCTGTCTCTTCATGGTCCCATCACTTACTCAGCTTTTGAGTTCTCTAAATCCAGCCAGCTAATCTTCAGTACCCAGGGTTGGCACAGACAAATGAAGTCAACCCAGCAGGATGGAACCTGTGAGATAAAATAAGCATGTGTGCACAGGGGTTACTGAGACAGCGAGATGGCAACTTAAAGTAGTAAAGCTAAGATGGAGGTAACAGTTGGTGGTCAGAGGCTCTAGGAGAGGATGGAGAGTTTGGAAACATCTGTATAAAGAATGGCATAGGAACTGTGCAGAGAGAAAAAAAAACTTGTTGGTAACACTGAAGATCTGAATACTACCGGCAAGTTTTAGCATCTGCTAGGTATATTGGTTTGGTTGTCATTGGCAACAAGTTATGGGACATTCTCTAGATGTGGCTTAGGCATCAAGTTCACTGGATGGTGAGAGATGTACGTGCAGGGCAACTGTCCACCTTGCCTGTTGGTCCAACCTGTTCCCAGGGCAGCAGCACAGGCACAGCAAACATCCACTTAATATATGTTGAACAAACAAGTATTTGATGTCTCATAGGGCGAGTGGGCTTGTTAATCCAAAGGCTCATTGATATCATCAAGGTTCAGTCCACCTGTGGCTATGGCTACCACAGTGTGGCTGCTACGGCTCTGGTCATCCTAACCAGAGAGTGAAGAAAGTTCTTCAGAAGTCTCAGCAAATATTTCCTCAGTGCTAGTCATCAGAAGCGCACCGCACACTGTGTCTAAATTAGTTGTGGTGAGGGGACCTGGGTGGCTATGATTAAGTTAGATCTGGGTTCTGACGAGATGCGACTGTGTGCCCCATCCTTTCCCTACTTCAGACGACATTACAATGTCTTGAGACACACTTTTTTTTAATTGTAATTGGTGAACACGGGTGCTAATGGCATTAGTAGGTAGAGGACGGAGACCATCCCACAATGCACGGGGTGGTGTATCCCACAAGGACAAAATATCTAATACAAATTACAAGGAATATCTTATTCCAAATACAAACAAAAAGCATTGAGACTAAGAAGTCCTGGTATAACCCAGTCAGAAAAAAAGTCCCTTGGAGCTGAGGTGGGGACCACGTAGCCAAGGAAGAGCATACACATCTGTAAGAAAGTGGGGTGCTATGTGGCAGGAGCACATGCAAAGGAGGGTGGAAGTGGCAGACAAATTCTGGGCAGGTGTTACACTGTGTCCTTTCTAGAAGGACTGGATGGATTTTTCTGATTTAGCAGAGAACCCAAAAGTCTTTAGAAATATGGTGGGTTTTTTTTTCTTTTTAGGAGTGCTGAACAAAGAGTTCCTGCCTTCTGTAAACAAAATAAAGATTTCTTGTCTCTTGGGATGAAATGAAAATTATAACCTGCTGGCCGCTCACCAGCCAATACCTACTCATGTGAAAAGGTTGAGGAAAATTGGATGCCTCTTGATTGCCTGCTGTGAGTGCTGGTACCAGGAGGCCCCCAGATGTGCAGAGACCATGTCAGACGCTTCCATGTGCTGCTCCATGTAGGCACCTACCCAGCGTGCAATACTGTACCTGCTTTGTAGATGGGGGACCTAGGCCACAGAGCATCCACTTGTAAGGGAGACAGCTAGGATTCTCTACCATATTTTTCTGGTGTGTAGATATGTGTATACATGTTAGTGTATGTGAATATGCGTACACGAACATATGGAAGGCAGAGGTCGACTTAGGGTGTCTTCCCCCATTGTTTCCACCTTATTTTTTGGGACATGGATCCACATTGAACCTGAAGCTTCCCAGCTCAGCTAGACTGGCTGCCTAGTAAGCCCCAGGATCTGTCTTTTTCTATCTTCCCAGCATTAGGATTACAAGTTCATGTTACTGTGCCCAGCTCTTTAAATATAGGTTTGGGGGATCGAACTCAGGTCCACATGCTTATGTAACAAGCACCTTACTGACTGGCCCACCTCCCCAGACTCTACCTGAGTTTTGGCAGGGCAAAGATGCAGCATTTTGAGAAGGGCTGTAGCCTAAGTGGACTCTGGTATCGACTGGCGGAATCTGGGTGCCTTGTCTAACTTCAGCATCTTCCAAAAGCCGTAGGCTGGGTCAGAACCCTCAGGAAAAAAAGAACTCCTGTTAGAGCTTTGCCCTTTCTATGGCTTGCAAGGCCCATGACAATCTTCCAATCTGAAACTCCATGAATTAAATTCTTTTTTGAAGACCTTTCCTCCTCTTTCCTCCATAGCACAGGTCGGACATTTTGTCACTCTGACTTCAGAGACTGATGGGAACAGAAAGATAATCAGGTGTGACGGAAATTCAAGGCAGACTTGTTTTGAGGTATTCCTGGAAGATGAAAATATTAAGTCACCAGAGAAAATCTGCCTATGCCCTGGAAAGCCCTTTTGACTCTCTAGAGCTAGAATGTAGCTGAGTGTTCTGGCGTGCTTGCTGAGGGAAAAGGCAGCTGGCTCAGCTGTCCAAACAGAAGGGGGTTCACAGGCTTTTTTCACTTATCCTTGAGCAAAGAGGAAGCTGTCGGCTCCTGTGTCATAGAGCCCCGCCCCCTCTTTCCTCTATCCCTTTTGTTTGCTTTAGGGTGACAGCCTATGGTAAGTAGGTTATAGGTTTGGGACACAGTCTGAAAGGGACTCAGAAAGGACAAGGGATTTCCATGCCAGGCCCCATCAGAGATTTGTCTACACCCTTGTGGCAAATGCTACCATGTGCTGCAAGAATCCAGGACACAACAGAATTGGACTTGGTGGAAAACCAGGTGTTTTAGAACAACTGTTTAAGCCTGAGTTACGTGAACTCTCAAAAGAAATCTCGTTTTGCAGGGTCAGTGTGGGAAATCAAACGGGATAGGAGTTCCTGGTTCAAACTAGATGTGAAACAACATAGGATTCGTTGGTTAATTCCTTTGTATCAAGCTATTTGTTTTACACCAAAGCACATCTTCTTCTGAAGTATTTTCCTTATATGACCCTATATTGGTTAGTTTTGCTAAGCAACTGAATAGTCACCATACGATCATCCCTGGTGATGATTTTAACAACAGTGGGTTCTAAGGGACAAATAAGGCTGGGTTTAGCCGGGTGCTTCATATGTTAATCTTACCTGGACTCATTTATGTGGCCAAGTTTACACAGTAACTTTCTGTGACCACGATGACTTGACCATGATTGGGTTATGGTTTCACTCATCCATTGGTGCAGTCTGTGGGCTAGGCATGCATTTCTGAAAGGCCAGCCTGGGCACGTGGCAGGTGGGTTCCAAAAGCAGCAAGAGAAAAGACAAGTTCCACGTGCAACACGAGCTCAGGCTGCCTCCACTTCACTGATGCTCCACTGACCCACAGAAGGCGCATGGAGACAGTGATGGAAGCTATAAGGAAGGGGTGGTCATAAGGGAAGCATACTTCATGATCTATTATCAGCTCTTTCTTCCTGGAAACCTACGCCTTCTCCTCCATGAGTCTCCCAGAAGTAGACTCTTGACTCACCCCTTCTTATACACCTGTGATGATCAGTCTTCACCGTCAGCTTGGATGGATTTGGACACACCTCTGGGTGTGTAGATAATGGTGTTTCCAGAAAGATTCAACTGAGCGGGAAGACCCACCCTGAATATGAAGGGAACGGCCCAGTACGATCCGATCATGGATCAAATGAAAAGGAGAAAGTGAGCCGAGCACCAGCACTCATCTCTCTCCCTCTCCCTCCTGGCTGTGGATGCACCATGGCCAGCTGCCTTGAGCTCCCGTGCCTTCCCCACCGTGATGGGTTAGATCCCCTTTACACTGTTAACCAAAGCAGCCCCTTCGCCCTTGCATTGCTTCCTAGCAGGTATCCTGTCAGTACGAAGAGAAGCAGCTCATACTGCTATCTATCTATGCTAAAACTCAGCCTGGCAGAGCTTAGTCTCACTTCCCGATGGCCCCCAACCCCTCTTCCTGGATAGTAAAAATGAAGACTTCTCAATCGCATCTGGATGGAGTCTCGTTGAAGTCCCATAGTTGGGGAGCTGTTATTTGCCCTGGGTTGTCGTTGCTCCATGATTGAAATGTAAGGATGCCCTGTTGCTTCAGAAAGGTGCCTCACAAGCCCACTGAAGTCTGGTCATCTCTCAGCTCCTTTTCCATCCCTCTGAAATGGACTTAGCTATTCTTCTATTCTCGCTCACCACTGGTGTGTGGCCATCTCTGGTACAGAGTTGGCTAAGGCCTTCTCTACCCACTCTGCTGCCATTGTGGTTCCATCCAGAAGACCAGAGCCATGTCTCCCATGCTCTTAGCTTCTGTCTGAAGAATCTTTCTGTCAGATCCCAGCCCAGTATATGCATAGACCATGCCCCTTCATGGGAGAGCCACAGCTTCCGTTCAGCCTTCTCTCTGAATGTGTCCCACCCCCTCTCAGAGGTAAGCAGAGCTTGCATCTTTGCATCTGGTTTTCTTCCAATTTTCTTTAAACCCCCAGTCCTTTCTATTGCCTTGGAGGGCTGGGTTTTCCTTCTACAAACAGAACCAGAAAAGGGTCTGTTTTCTCCATTCTTATCGGCCCTGTCCCCCTGGAAACTAGAAGCTCAGAATGGTCTCATTCAGAATGGAGGAGACATTATGTGTATGTTTCAAACTATTCTTTCATTTTCTTACTGTTCCATGCATGACGTCCAGAACCTGCCAGTCCTTCTCCACCAAGCAGGCCCTTGGAGCCTTTGCTCTGTGATCCTAAGATGTACCTCACTGGGTGGCATGTAGGTACTTGTTCAGAAGAATGTGCTGGAACTGGGAGAGTCAGGTTCGTTTTCCTGGGTAGCAGTCAGCCATTTTCCAAAAAACCCAGGACCTTATTTATAGGGTCCTTCTGGGCCATGGTGACAAGGGTCCTGTGTGCAATGATTCTGTCCTATTATTTTACCACTAGCCACCATTCTAACACTTTTTATGGTTTTCTATTGTAGCCTAACAGATTTCTACAAGTATTGCTGCTTAAAACAGGGTTCATTTGTGATCTGAGGGATTGCTTGTTCAGGTTTCTGTGACCTGAACCCTGAGGAGCTAGGTCCTCTGCTCAGGTCCAGTTAAGGTGCTGGCCTTGACTTTGGGCCTGGGTTCTTATCCAAGTACGCATGATTGTCGACTGTGGCCATTTCCTTACAGCTGTAGCCTGTGGTGGCTGGCCTTGGCAGAGCCTTCCAGGAAGGACCTACTCTTTCCTTGATATTTTTCTTACAATAACTTACCCGAGTTCATGTCCTGTATGATGAACTCAAAATCGATTCACATGGGGGCTAATGACAGCTGCAAAATCCCTTCCCTTTTGTTATCTCACTAGAGGACAACTCATTCCTAAGACCGGCCCACAGTTGGAGGTAGGATGGAAATTACAAGGGACCTCTGTGATGAGGGGCAGGAATCTTGGAGACTATCCTTGAAATTGCCTACCACATAGTAGAGTTTTCTCTGGGCCAGGCATTATCCCCGAGACTTTGTGAACAGAGCCTCTGTGAAGATGACCAACTGAACCCCATTGCTGTGTGAGGCCATTGTCACAAACGGCTGGCTGTCTCCTGCTTTCGTGGCTGTGGTGTTCTGTTTTATGTTGTGATACAAGAAGGCTTTTTTAGCCATTAGAGGGGCTTTATTTTACCAGGAAGACATCAAGACAGGTCTAAAGCCTTTATTAGAACACAGATGTTTATTGCAGAGAGTTGGCTAAGGGCTCTGGCCAATCACTGAGAGGCAAAGGAAGCACGTATTGAACAAGAGTGAGACACTAGATTAGGTCTTTTTTATCGGCTTCTGCTTTTACAGTTAGAGCTTTCCCACAAAACGTCTTACCCTAGTTTTGAAGATGAGGAATCTGGAGCTAAAGAAGTTTACATACCTTACCTGCTGCCAGAGAGCCAGCAAATGGTATAAGCGGGTCTTGAACCAAGACTACCACAGCAAAAGCAAATTCCTTCCTGTAATACGTGTGTGTGGACAGAAAAATGACGCACAGAATAATGAGCTTCAGTGCTCCCCTGGACCTTTCTCTGCTGGATTGAGAATGCAATCCAAGCAGCCACAGAAACTAAGATGATCCAAGGACCTCCCTTCATATTCAACATCCAGAAACAGAACCAGCACAGGGTGAGTAGAAGAAGAATCTGACTTGGGGTGGGAAGAATCAGCCCCAATATTCCACTTAGCTACAGGAAGAGTAACTGCTGCCTTGACAATGTGGATCTCTCCACCCATCCTCCCCTCACAGCCTGGGCAATGGCAGACACTCCCACAGCACAGCCCTCGCCTTTGTTTAAGAGCCTTTGACAACACTCCCATTCAGCACATCTTCCTTTGAGAGAGTGTCTTGACAGCTTTACTACTGTGACTTCTTTATGGGGTCAGGGAAGAGTGAGGGACAGGAGAAAATCAATAGCAGGCAGTGGGGAGAGCCTCAGAATGCCTAACCCTGCTCCCTGTGACCTCCGTCCCCACTCCCTCCCTGCCGGGCAAAGCTAACAAGACTTCAATTTAAAAGTGTACACTCCAAGACCTGGAGGGCATCAAGAATGGAGTTGACCAGGTCCAGGTAGACTTCAGGGGAAGGTCATGACCATGGATTTATTTGCTCAGGGCCTCCAGGCTGCTGGGAAGGGAATGGGATCAGAGTTGGGTGATGAAGATTGAGGGGGTGCTGTCCTGTTTCCTCCAGAAGTGGTACTCAGGAAGGAGGAGGGCTTCTAAGGAAAGTCTGCATCCCTAGGGCTGGAGGGATGGACCATCCAGGTCACTAAGAGGAGATGGAGAGAATGGGAATCATAGCAACGAAGTTAGCCTTTCAGCTATGGATAGAGTAAGCAGGCGGCTGCTGCCAAGGATGCTGGAGATGAGATCCCTGCCCAGAGTGAGAAAGGGTCCCCTCTGGATACACAATACCTGGGTGCTACAGTAACAAATGAAGCCCTCTCTCAGAGATGGCATCCCAGCTAGCCCCAGAGGAGAGAAATCAGGTTGACAGTCAGTGAGGGAAGAGGAAATAGTAACATACAGCCTCTTTCTAAGGGGAGCACTCGCGGGAAGAAAGGGATTTCCCTCATGGCATTATGCTAAAGTCTCAAGCAGCACCAAGGTTATGTCCAGTGAGTAAATGACCTCAATGGAATTGCCCCATTGTGACCATTACTACCTAGTGAAAATCCCCTGCCCAAGGGCTATCCATGCCTATACTGGCACTGGAAATGGAGCCACCTCCCTGTGGATGTGGGTTTTCTCATACAAAATAAATTAGGCTTAAATTAGCGCCGTGTCTACTCTAATTTGCACTTCTTTGCTATTAGTGAGGTTAAGTGTCAGTTTTCCAAATCCATGTACCCTTTTCCTCTCATATCCCCATTGAGGCAGACCGACAACTGCATCATTAAGCTGAACAGTGCCCTTGAGATACTAATAGTAATAATACAGGAAAATAAAAGAAAAAACTAGAGTAAGAGATGGAACAAAATACAGTCTGGGGTCCAGCCCCTCTCTGCCTGTAGAACAGGAGTTGGGCTGGAGAGACAGCTCAGAAGTCAAGAACGCTTGCTTCTCTTACAGAGAACGCCAGTTGGGTTCCCAGCACCCACGTGATGGCTCGTAGCTGTCCATAACCCTAGTTCCAGGGATCTAGCATCCTCTGCTGAACCTCTTGGGCACTGCATGCACATGTTACACAAACACACAGGCAAAAACATACATATAACATAAAATAAATAAATATTAAAAATAGAGTCTGTCACTGATACATGACTTAATCTTATCTGCAAAATGGAGATACAAGCAGTTTCTGATTCAAAGGATTGAACCCTATTAAGTGGGTTAAGTGAGCTAATATATGAAAAGCATGCAGTTTAGGACATAGTAATAATTACTATAAACACAGGCTAATATAATTAGGTTTTCAAATGCAATCATAACATCCTTATAGTTGCTTTTATTTGTAGAGTCCAAGAACTAAGCCTAGGCAGTGTCTGTAGATACTCGCCATACGAATAAAATATGGAAGGAGTGAATGGAGCAGACTTTCTGAAATCGGTACCACGTGCAAGTGAGTTCTAGACAGCAGCAAACACTCACAGATCACGTTTTCTTACTAAGTTAGGTTGCCAATAACTGGCTAGGAGAACGCATGTGAAGCCTGAACAACGTAAATCTTCAGCACAGTGCCTCCAGGCTGAAGCTCATGCGGCAGCGGCTGTGACAAGAATTAATATTCAGTGGCTGTTACCATGATAGGCCATATGCTAAGCACTTACACACACACACACACACACACACACACACACACACACACACACACACGAACCCTTTAATTCCTCACAAACTCTCATGAGAAGGTGACACTCCACAGGCAAGACAATGGAATTTAGATAAGACAAGGTAGCTTACGCTAGGCTGCATCCCTATAAAAGAGAGAATTAAAGCTTAGATTCAATACCCTCCAAGTACTGTAACACACCAGCTTTCATAGGTTGTTTATTTACCTGCACCATTTTAGAAATTATTATAATATTCTGTTCCATCTCTGCCTTTTCCATTTCCTACATAGTTATCATTGGCCATGTCCATACTTGCATTCCACTCTAAGCTGAAACTCTGGAGCTAACTCTTGTGCATTTTCCATAATCTACTCTTGTATTCCTAATAGTTACTATAATGAAATGTATCAATTTCTGTCATGACTATTATAAACATTACCGGCCCCACCTCTTTCATGAATGTATATGCTACTCCTAGCGTATTATATTCCACTCCCTTGTTGAATGTACGTGCTTCTCCTAGCATGCTTCCTTATCTCTGTACTAATTCTCTGTACAGCCCAGGACCCAGGCTCTCTATCCAACATGCTCTGCTCTCATCTTGAGTCCCACCATCCCACTGCTTTTCCATGGACTCTGAGGTGCCCTCCAGACCTTCTGCCTCCAGCGTTATCCTCTCCCACCTGCTCAGTCCTTCCTCTGAACTTCTAACCCTTCCTGAGCTGAGGGGAAGAGGAGATCCTGCTGCTGCAGTAAAGTCTTCCTCCACCCCTTTCTTATGATCACACAGCACAGCCTGGATCACATGCCCAGTGTCTGTGGCCAGAGCTGCAAAGCTGACCCGGAGGATAGTCAAGTCAACACACCTTTCCCGCTGCTCTCACCTCTAGTGGAATGACATCCCCTGGGAGGGCACGTCCATTCTGACCCTGTTTCTACTGACTTCTGTGTTGTGTTAGGCACAGGGATTGCATAACCTTCTTACCATAGGGTGGAGTCCCTCTATCAGCTACTTCTGGGCACCAGCTTGGTGTGGGGCCCCAGGACAACTAGTGATTCCAGCAACCCCATCTTTGTTCCCAGAGCACACTCATCCATCTGGTCCATATTTAAATAAGCTCACTGTGGTGATAATCTTCCTCTTACACATAATTTTACTTTACATATAGGCTTTTATTTTTAAAAAAAATCCACCGGAGAGTGCTACCATCTGTGTGGATTACCTCTCACAGTGCTTAGCACAGTGCCTTGGGCCCGAAGGCAATTAATGCAAGCGCTCTGCTGACACTGAAGTTCCCAGGCACTTTCCTTCAGCCATCCTAGTTAGTGTCTTAATGTAATAATAGGTTGATTGATTTTTATGTGAGTCTTAATCACCCATCAGACATTCAACCTGAAATTCAATTTTGGCTTCCCCAACCAAAGGACCTTGTCCGGGTTGCATTTCCTCTCTGCACCCTGTCTCCTCACCTGTTAAAGCAGGTTAATAAAGGGCTTAATGCAATAATTAAATTAAGCAGAAGCCCGGGTTAAAAGGTTGTGTATACCCATAAAATTCTACTTAGTCACTTTTTTTTCTTTCAGCATGTTTTATAGTCTGCATCCTGTGCCAGACTTTAGAACTATCCGGAAACTGACATGTGGTCCCCTCCCCATTGAATCTGCAAGCCGGTAGGCAGAAACACGTGCAAGCATGTGCTAGCAATGCATTTAGATCCCTAGGAGTTCTTTGGGGAGAGAAGGAATAAATATTTATTAAATTTGACAGTTCAAGTTGGAGGAATCCTTACGGAGCCACTGTGGTGTGTCTGTCTGCCCATCTGCATACTTTGGGCTTGCCTTCATGGCCTGGCTCCCTAGATGTCTGGCTTTCCTGAAATAAGTACCAAGAAGTCAATCAGACTCCTCTTCCCTCCGGAGCGACTGTGCCCTCAAGAACAGCTGAGCATGTTGATGGCGACTTAACGTATTCTGAAGCCATCCACCAAATCTGGGCCCGGATAAATATGCAAAGAGCGCTTCCCTGTTGACCCTTCCCCTGAATGCTTTCCCAGCCCTGCTGGCTCTGGCTGCCCAGTAACTCGTTGCCGTGGGAGACAAGTGTACTTAGTGTGATAAGTCACACTGCACCCTGGGCCTCTCCAGTCCCATGTCAGGCTGACCTTGGTGCTATGCCAAAGCCCCAACTTTTTGAGAACAAAATGCCTTTATGTTTAAATGCATCACACATCTGTGAGTCCCTTCTTTAAATAATCCTATTGCCATTCTCCCTTGCGCAGGAGCCCACTGCAGTATGGATCTTGCCCATCTGAAACCTCTAAGGATGTCTAGATTGATTCCTTTGCTGTCATCCCCATTTCCTGAGTGTCAGGTTCCAAAGCCATCCAATGACAAGCCCAGATGGGCCCTTTCCTAATGAGGCAAGAGATGCTTATAGAGTTCGGATCACCGCCCTACACAAGGCCCCTTAGCAGCACTGGGGGTGGAGGGAGAGACACGCAGAACTAGCTCTAAAGACTCGGGTTGTCAAAGTCATTGACTGGAATTCGGGTTAACGGAGGCCAACAGACTTAGTGTTTCTGCAGCTTAGTCTGAATTTGTTTTCCCTTTCCAGCAGAGACAAATGACAACATTTGGCGGCCTTAAAATGTATCACATGCCCTTGTGATGTTGTTTACAGAGTTTATTTACAATAAAAGTGGTTAATGTTTACTGAACATTAAACATGACATATATTTCATTTAATTCGTCTAGAAGTCCTATGAAGAGGAACTTGGATTGGCCCCTCTTGGCAGATTAGGCAGCTGAGGTGTGGGAAGCATGATTCATTTGCTCAGGGTCACATGGTTAAGCGGAGGAGGCAGCATTAAAACGCAGAATGCCTGACTGCAGATGACACACTCAACACCATTGTGTCACCGTGTTGATAGAGAAGCAGGCTGTGTGTGACAGAGCGTGGGGGTCCCCTGCCAGTTGCCAGCTACCTGGATGACCTTGGACAGGTTGCCTAAGCTCCCTGTAAGATGAGCACAGTCACGATGCTTTCCTCACAGGGCGACAGTTCGAGTTAAACAGTTAGCATACAGAAAATACTTAGTGCATCATTGGCTGAGTAGAGGTCCCACATATTAAGTCCCTCTGCATTAGGAATCACACCTTTTGGGCCTCTTGGGATCTTGGCTCTTAATGTGTTGCATAGTACAAAACACCCGTAAAGCTACAGATGGTACTGAATTCTACACATACTGTATATTTTCTATACATATAAGCTATGAGACAGCTTATTTTATAAAATAGGTATCATGAGACATTAAATAAATAATGATAAAATAGAACAATTATTCTATGGTGGAAATTATGTATCTCTTTCTCCCTTGTTTTAATTAGGGATTCTATTGCTGAAGGAAACACCATGACCAAAAATCAAGTTAGAGAGGAAAGGGTTCCTTCAACTTACACTTGCATACTGCTGTTCACCACCAAAGGAAGGCAGGAGAGAACTCAGACAGAGCAGAGTCCTGGGGGCAGGAGCTGGTGCAGAGGCCATGAAGAAGTGCTACTTACTGGCTTGCTCACCATGGCTTGCTCAGCCTGCTTTCTTATAGAAACTAGGACCACCACCAGCCCACCATGGCACCACCCACCATGGGCTGAACTCTCACCCATTGATCGTGAATTGAGAAAATGCCTTACTGAAGGATCCATGGAGGCATTTCCTCAACCAAGGCTCCTTCTTCTTTGATGACTCGAGCTTGTGTCAAGCTGACACACAAAACCAGCCAATACACACAGTAAAACATCCCTCTTTATCTCTTCCTCCTGATGTGTCTGATTGTTTGTTTGTTTTTAAGTCAAGAAAATGATAAGTTGAGCTGCAGAGTAAGGTGTTTTTCATACAAGTGTAAGGACCCCACTTCCACCCCCAGTACCATGTAGAGAAAGCTGGCCTTGGTGGCACACATTGTAATTCCAGGAGCTGGAAGAGGGAGACTAGCAGGTAGATAGATCCCTTGGGCTTGACAACTGTTCAGCCTGGTCTACTCATCGAGCTCCCTGGTGAGAGACCCTGTCTCCAAAACCAAGATGGGTGGCTCTTGAAAGATCGACTTCCGGCCCACACACACACTCATGCACGCACGCATTCAGATGCGCTTCATATATCTGCAAGTCAGAAGCTCAAAGAGTCTTTGAGGCTCTCAGATTTTCTCTCCTAGTCATGTACTGACTTTGGTGGCCTTAGCCACCTTCAAAGGACGTGTCCTCATCCAGGCAAACAAATGAAGTGTCAATAGTCCATTCATTCATGACTGTTTTCTTCCAATTCAGGTGCCCCTCCAGTATTTCATTTTGCCTCTTGTCTGACTCCATCGAGTGGAAGGTAAATTGGTCAACCCGGTGCAGAAATGCCAGACGGAAGAGGAAGCCTGATCCTTCCCAAAATTAAATGCAGATCCTGAAGCTGGAAATAAAAGCTACAAGAGTGTAAATATCAAGTTATTAATCATTCACAAGTCACTTACTTCCTGTGGTTTTTGTCTCGGAAACAGAGCCCAGTGTTCCAGTATATTCACTGCATTCGTGATTTCAACAGCGATTTTCAAAAGCTTGAGCAATCACTCCTGAAAGAGAGGAGTTGGGATGCTGATTAAGTTGCCCCAGTTGGGGAAGAGCTTGAATCTTGCCAAAAGGTTTACAAGACTGATAGGCATTTAAAAGTGAAAGCAGTGTAGAGTCTGCTTGGGATTCATGAGCAGAGCTATGAAAGGTATGTAATTATGACTGAAACGGAAATATAATTTTATCATTTGGGAATCGCGTTCTCTGCTCTACTTTCTACCAGCACGGCTATATATAGACATACTCATGAGGGAGATTCCTTGGGTGGAAGGCAAGTGAGAAAAATCATGCTTTTCCTTCCTCTGATAACTGATAGTACTATGCAAACCCAAATAGATATTCACTTATCTAATGATGCTGAAACAGTCACAGATATTATTACATGATTTTGTACATGATGAAAGTTGTTTTTTCTTTTTAAAAAGACTTATTGTATTGTTTTTCATGTGTGTGTATGGGTGCATGTACATGCATGTGTGTGTATGTACCTGAGTGTATACCATATGTGTACATGTCCTTCAAAAGTCAGAAAAGGATGTCAGATACCCTCGAACTGGAGTTACAGGTGGTAGGAAGATGTGTGCTGGAAACCAAACTGGGGTCCTCTGGAAGCACAATATATGCTTTTAATCACTGACAGCTTCTTTTCTTTTTATTTTTCTCTTTCTAAGGCCTTTCTATTTCTTTCTTTTTACTTCTGTTTTTTGTTACTGTCTTAGTTAGGGTTTCTATTGCTGTGACGAGACACCATGACCACAGCAACTCTTATAAAGAAAAACATTTAATTGAGGCTGACTTATGGTTTTAGAGGTTTAGTCCATTATCATGATGGTATGTTGACAGAAGTTTCTGCCCTGTCCAGTCCCCGAGCCATTCAATCCCAAAAAACCACACAGAGGCTTTTATTAATTATAAGCTGTTTGGCCTATTAGCTCAGGCTTATTACTAGCTACCTCTTACAACTTAAATTAACCCATAACTCTTATCTATGTTTAGCCATGTGGTTTGGTTCCTTTTCTCAGTAAGACATTCGCATCTTGCTTCCTCTGCATCTGGCTGGTAACTGGCTCTACTTTTCCTCTTCCCAGAATTCTCTTAGTCTGGTTGCCCTGCCTATACTTCCTAACTGGCTACTTGTCAATCAGCATTTTATTAAACTAATATGAGTGACAAATCTTTACAGAGTACAAGAGCATTATCCCACAGCATTTTCCTTTTTTTCTTTTCAAAACAAAAGCCCTGAATCTAATTTCTTTTGTTTAGCTTTTTTCTTGACCATTATCCATAACAACTTGTAACCAAACCTCTAAAAAGACAAAAATTCATAATCCATTTTTTGGGAATGTGAGCTTAGTTTTCTAGGCTACTTTACTCTGACTGGCAATGCTCATAATCTTATGGGAACCCAAAAGAAAATTTAGGATTATGGTCAAGCACTGATGGAGTATTCTTTGAGGCTGGATCATCTCAGCCAGCAGTCTTGAAGCTGTTTTGGATGCAGAACTCAGAGGAAACTGCAACAGAGGTGCTCTAAAATGTTGGATCATCTGGGCCATCTGCTTCTATCAGAGATATTTCAGGGGGTCTTCCTTGATCAAACTTTATTTTTCTTAACCCAAAATGAATCCACAGCCTCACATTTTCTGTGGAAACAAATCAAAGCATCTTCTTCAAAGTAATGTATCTTTTGACTTAAATTTTGAAGTCAAGGCATTTTCAAAATATTTCATTGATCAGCAGTATTTATAATCAGATGTCTTTTAGCAGCTGTTTCCACTTCCTCAGCAGTCAAACAATTCAAAGACAACACAATAACATACAGTACCTAGATCCTCTGTGTATTTTCCATCTTTATGTGGCTTTTTAATTTACTCAATTTTTTTAATTTTATTTTTAATTTTAATTTTGTTTTTTTTATGAGACAGGGTTTCTCTGTGTATCTTTGACTGTCCTGGATCTCACTTTGTAGACCAGGCTGGCCTTGAGCTCACAGAAATCTGTCTCCTGATGCCTCCCAAGTGCTGGGATTAAAGGTATGTGCTAGTACTCTATTTCTTTTTAAGAACTTTCTCTATCCTTTTTCTTTTCTCTCCCAAGTCTACCAATATTTTTAAACACACCATAAACTATTTAGAGGGTTTGACCCATCTAAATTTGTCTTTACTGTATATATCTATCTTTTTTCTGACCACATGAGTCTTTAATTTGCTAAGTGATGTGGCTAGGAGTAAAGCTGAGGCTTTGGTGGCTGGCTCTACCCCATTCCTTAGCTTTCTGAGAGTCTAGCTTCATAGCAAAGGTATTGGCAGGAGCCATATTTATTGCCACAACTCTGTGGAGTTTCTAGGTTCATGCCACCATCAAGAAGCTTGATGCCAGTTGCTCATAAACACCATTTAAGTGTTTGGTGGCAGAGCCTCTTAAAAGAGCTGTGAGGTTTTAGCCTCTAATGATGAGTCAGGAAGCCTCTCTTAAAGGATCTGCGCCTCTGCTTACTACCAGCAGAGCCTACCTGAGAAAAGCTGGTTACCAAGAAGCTGTGCTTGTCTCTGTTCTTGTCTGTCTATAATCTTTTTTTTTAAAGCTTTCTCAGGCTTAATGTGGAAATTCTTGTCAAATGTTTGGGTACTATTTGAAGATGAAAGTTTCTATCCCACCCAGTCCTGCAGCCATTTAGTCCCAAATAAACACACAGAGGCTTATATTAATTATAAAATATTTGGCTTATTAGCTCAGGCTTATTACTACCTACCTCTTATAACTTAAGTTAACCCATAATTCTTGCCTATGTTTAGTCACATGGCCTGGTACCTTTTCTCAGTAAGGCATATTCTCATCTTGCTTCCTCTGTGTCTGCCTGGTAACTGATTTTCTGCCTTTCCTCTTCCCAGAATTCTCTTAGTCTGGTCACCCACTCTATACTTCCTGCCTGGCTACTGGTCAATCAGTGTTTTATTAAACTAATATGAGTGACAAATCTTTATAGTGTGGCTTGAGCATATATGAGACCACAAAGCCTGCCCCCACAGTAATAAACTTCCTCCAACAAGGTCACACCCACTTCAACAAAGCCACACCTCCTAATAGTTCCACTCCCTTTGGGGACCATTTTCTTTCAAATCACCACAGTTACTGAATCTTACTATGTAACCCAGGCAAGACTGGAACTCTCTATATAGCTCATCTTGGCTTCAAACTTTTGAGGCTGCTACCTTGACCTTTCCAGTGTGGGACTGAATATAGACCACTATATTTGGCCTAAGATGGTAATGTTTAAGTGTTGCAAGCATTTATGTGAAGAGCTGCAGCCATCCCACGAGGTAGGAACTCTTTTTATTTTTATTATTATTATTATTATCATTAATGATCGTTATATTTTGCAGATGAAAGAAATAAGGCATAGAAAAATTAAGCAAGTTCCCCGGGATTGCACACCTGGTATAGATGATGACACTGAGATTTAAACTCTGTCTGACTTGAGAATTCTTCTCTCCATGATCCTGTTCTTCCTCACCAGTGGATTGACATATGTCAACCTCACTCCAGATGCTTCCATATCAAGAGCTGAGCTTATCAGAACATTGAAAAGAAACATTATTTCACACAATATGTTACCTGTTTAGTAAGTACCACTTTCTTTTTTATATTAATTTTATTGATCTCTGTACTTTTCTCTGCTCCCCTCCCTGCCTCTCCCCTCCCCTTCAACCCTCTCCCAAGGTCCCCATGCTCCCAATTTACTCAGGAGATCTTAAGTACCACTTTCTTAACCTTCTACTTGTGTTCTAGTACCCTTTTAGGCAAGGCAGAATCCTTAGCCAGCCATATGCCTCAGGGACTTTGCACATGTCTTCTCTTGCCTGGAATCCCCTGTCCTCCCATCTTCCATGCTACTTAGCTACCACCTACTCAACCTTAAAATATCACTTCCCAGTGAAGTTTCTCCTGAATGCTTTCCCCTCACCCCTCTTATCCTCCTACACATTTTCTTTTGTAGCGACTTGCGAGTTTGCAATTAAATGTGTAATTGGTTAGTTATTAAATGACGGACTCTCCTGCTAAGCTGTGAGTTCCGTGAGGATTGGGCTCATGCCTATGTTCTTCACTATTAGAAGAGAGCCTGTCAGTGTTAACCTAGTTATGTTGGGACAGCAAATGAACCACAGAAGGAGTCATCAGTCAAGTCTCTGTGTCGCCTGTGTTGTGGGATTGTTATACATGAGCATGTATGAATAGGGGAGAGGGGAGGGTAGAAGTAGAGGAAGCTGGCCAGAGGAGCTTCTTACCAAGGCCTTGACCTTGGAGCTGGTCCAGGGACGGGGGTGGGGGGTGGGTGAGCTAACATTTCAGATGGAGACCCTAAGGACAGAGCACTGAGCCAGGCCAGCACACTCTGCTGAGTCAGTTGCCATTTTACCCATTTAGAAAATAAAATAAGCAAACAGTAAAACAGCCTAAGTTGCTATTTTTCTTTCATCCAAAAGCTCTTAACACAGAAACTGTCCTTTGGGGCCCAAAGACAAATGGAATTGCTTCGCCTGAAGATCGTTGCTTTCACAGACTGATGGAAACCATAAAAGCTGAGATACAAAATGTGACCTGTGCCTTTGACCCAGATACCATTCTTTACTGGGAAGAACAGCAAAAGAGCTGTGGATTTCTGAGAATGGATGCTGCAGTGTCTCCTTTGTCTCTGCCTCATATTGTCCTCCTCTCAATGAGAAGGGTGAGGTGGCAAAAATCTCTCAGCTTAGTCACAAAGGGTCTCTTTAAAACCGGTCGTTCATTTTTTAAGCTCAAAATCAATGGAAGAAATCACACCAAGATCGATACTTTCAACTCCATAAAAATTAAAAACTGCTCTATGTCAAAACTCTACACAACCCAAATTAAAGGCAAAGAGTAAATGGAGAGAAATATTCGCTTCAGCTATGAGGGCAAAATCCAATTTGGTTCAGTTCGACACATGTCTGTTGTGCACCCTCAGGTAATGAGAATTGTTAAGTATTGTCAAGGGTGGGGGACCTGCCAATCTCAGGAGACACTCTGTTCTTTTTTTTCTTTTTTATTGTTTTTATTGAGCTATATATTTTTCTCTGCTCCGCCTCCTTCCTCTCTCCTCCCCTTCCACCCTCTCCCATGATCCCCATGCTCCCAATTTACTCAGGAGATCTTGGCTTTTTCTACTTCCCATGTAGATTAGATCCATGTATGTCTCTCTTAGGGTCCTCATTGTTATCTAGGTTCTCTGGGGGTGGTGAATTGCAGGCTGGTTTTTCTTTTATGTCTAAAATGTACCACATTTTCCTTATCCAGCCTTTGGTGTAGGGGTATTTAGGTTGTTTCCAGGTTCTGGCTGTGATGCACAATGCTGCTCTGAACACCGTTGAGCACATGTCCTTGTGGCACGATCGAGCATCCTTTGGCTATATGAGACATTCCACGGTGTAGAACAACCCCAGAGGAAAGACAAAGCTTTGTGTTAGGATTTGAATCTGACCTGTCCCCCACAAGCTCTTATTCTGAATGATTATTCCTCAGTCAGTAACACAATTTTGAAACCACATGGAACCTTTAGGGACCAGCAGAATTAGGTCACTGGGGACAGAAATTTGAGTGTTATAGCCCAACTCTTGTCCCAAGTATTCCTCCTGCTTCCTGGTCCGTCATGATGGAAACAGCCTTCCATTCTTCAACATACAGAACTCCCTCAAAGATATGAGTTAAAGTATTTTCCCCGTATGTCGCTGATCTTTTGTCAACGTGACACTAAGCGGGGTCATCTGGGAGGAGGGAACCTCAACTGAGCAAATGCCTTTGTCATATTGACTTGTGGGCAAGCCTGTAGGGGCACTTTCTTGATTGATGATTGATATAGATGGGTCCAGCCCACTCTGGTGCTATGAAAAGGATAGGTAAACATGAGTCAATAACCAAAACACATCCCCCATGACCTCTGCTCCAGTTCCTGCTTCCAGGTTCTTGCCTTGATTTCCTTCATGATGGACTGTAGGATTTAAGATGAAATAAACCCTTTCCTTCCAGAGTTTCCTTTGGTCATGGTATTTATCACAGCAATAGAAAGCCTGCTTAGATACCCACTTACCTGTGAGCATCTTGGTCACAACGATACAAAAAAAAATCTCAGATTCTTAGCCTGGAATTCAGCAAAAGCTCCCTGAAGATAACCTTTGTACTAATAAAAGTTGACTAGAAATTATCCAAGGCAACAAGGAGAAAAGAGGAGGGCACTTAAAACCATGGCTGAAACAGACAGAGGCAACGAGACCTGAACATTTTGGTGTGGATGGGTTGATGGAATGATTGGTTTTTCAGAGTTCCAAACCATGCAACATTGGGAGTGCTGGAGATGAGAATCCTCAACTAAACAGGATTAATTCATTAAAAGCTTCCACTCTGCCCTTTAACTGAAGGGCAGCCATCAAAGACTCCAACAGGGACTTCTGCTGGAGGGTTTGGAAGCAAATCTTGCCAAAGGTGTGTTAGGACTGGGTAGATTGCTTAGTACCTGCCAACTGGCAAGTGAAAGGCACTTAGTTAAGGCTTTGAAGTGACTTTTAGTCATGATTTACTCTTTTAGTTGACCCACAGCTTCCTGTGGGTTTGTGAGCTCTTCTATTCTAGAACAAATCGGTGTGCTGTGTTTGCACAGTGTCAGGGTTGTTTCTCACGGGCACAGGCGAGTGTGCCTGGCTCCAGTGCTGGTTGGTGCAAGAGAAGAGATTATACTAGTATCAGTACAGAAATTTGTTCAAGATTGTCTTCTTCTGCACCTGTCATTGAGGACATCATCTAAGCCCTTCATAGCATTCTTGACTAAGTAAATTAGAATTTAAACATGCACTTGGGAAAAGGGATTATTGTTAGTTTAGGATTACCCAGTAGACAGAATGAACTGCTTCTCCAATAGCTATGGCAAGGCTGCCCACACTGTGGGGAAAGGTAATGTTGCTATGATTAGGGCTTGAAGATGGACATTCTACAGGGACAGAGAGGCATCCTGATCCCAAGTGAAAGACCAAATGCTGTTTCATTAGTTGCTTTTCCCGGTGCTGTAACAAAATGTCTTAGGCTTCACTTTGGCTTGTGGTTTAAAGGTGCAGTCCATCTCAGTGAGGGACATGAGACAGCTGCTCCATTGCATCCAAGTCAGAAAGCAGAGCGAGATGGATGCGGGTGTCCAGTGGCCCACATTCCTGATGGGTCTCTCCATCTCAGTGAAGCCTTTGTGGGAAGTCCTTAAGGACAAACCCACAGGAATGTCTTCCAGGTGGTTCTCAGTCCAGTGAAGCTGACAATCATGTTTAACCACCACACTGGGTAACGCATCATGGGACTCTCCCGGAAGATGGAGCACCTAAGAGTGGTCATTGTCCCCAGTTCCAGGCACAGAGGCCCCAAACTTTGAAATTCCCCACGTGAGAAATAACAGACAACAGACTCCTTCCAGAACACACCTGGGTCTCTCTGCTGACACCTCAGGTGGGGGCCGCTAGATAGTTAGAGGGGAGGCTTCACTAAAGCTCTGGACAGAGATTCAGAGCCTCTAGGTTGCTCAGTGCAGAGGCGTGGAAGCTCAGTGTCCCTGCCCCAGCCTTGCCCTGAGCGTCTCTTCCACTTGGTAGTTCTAAGGTGTATCCTTCATAGGAATCCGACAACAGGGACAAGGCTTGCAAGAATTATGTGAGGCCTTCTAGTGCCGCAGATTCTCAACCTGTGGGTTGCAACCCTTTTGGGGGTGCTGAATGACCCTTTCACAGGGGTCGAATATCAGATATCCTGCTTATCGTGTATTTATGATTTATAACAGTAGCAAAATTCCAGTTATGAAGTAGTAACAAAAACAATTTTATAGTTGGGGATCACCACAACACGAAGAACTGTATTAAAAGGGTCACAGCATTAGGGAGGTTGAGAGCCACCGTTTTTTTTTTAAACTTTTTATTTATTCTCCATAGCTTTTACATCATGCATCTTGATCCCATCCACTTCGCCATTACTTCGTATCTGACCTCTGCCGTTGCAACATTCTCCCCCAAAATAAATAAAATAAAATTTAAGAGGATAGGAAAAAAGAGGGAGAAAAAGGAAAGAAAAATCTCATCATGAAAGCTGCAGTGTGGTGCAGTTAGTCATGTCATAAACCCTTTTGTCCATATTTCTTTACTTACAAGTGTTCATTGCAAACAGTCCTTGGTCTGGTTCGAGGCCTCTGGTTTCCGCTACACTATCAATACTGGACCCTCACTGGGACTTACTTCTCTTAGATATCCTGTTGTTGCCCTGTGTCATGGAGATCCTGCAGCTTTGCGTTTGCAGGACCGGCCCTTCACATGCTCCAGCAGACTGCAGATGGGGTAGATGTTGAGGTGGGCCAACATATAACCCTGTTTCTGGGCCTGGGTCGTTGCAGGATTGGTCGGCCTGCCAGCTCTTCCTTGTCCTCACCACCAGGGTGCGCTCTCCAGCACTGCCCCAGTTAGTGCACCCTAGGCAGCAAGGAGCAATGAACACGATGATTGATGATTCCTGGGCTTTCATGCCCTCAGGGCTGACTTACATGCAACCCCCTATCCTCCACCCTAATCCTGTCAACAGGGTCAACTCTACTGTGCTGCCCAGGTAAGGTGCAGAGCCCACTTGCCCAAGTGCTGCAGCTGGCAAGGGAGAGGGTCAGCTCCCTCAACTGCCACAAGCAGCAAGGAGCAAGGTAGGAAGGGCATCTTTTCCTCACCCATGTCACCACATGGCAGATGAGGAGGCAGGACCAGCTCTCCCGCTCGCCCACCCTCAGGGCCAGCTCACACCTGCTTCCTCCAGCAGGGTCTTTTGTGCTGCCCAGGGTGAGGTGTAGGACCCAATTTCCAGAGTGCTGCTTCCAGTGAGGGACAGGACCAGTTCTCCCTAGTGATGTAGCCAGTGAGGGTCGGGTCAATTCTGTACAGCCTTCAGTGGTAACAATTCTTGCCCTTTGCTGGTGACAGAAGCCAAGGACATCAATGCAAACTCAGACTGCAGCAGGGCCACAGACCTGGACATGGGCCTTAGCAGCAGTTCAGGCCCAGACAGCACCATGGCCCTGGGTAGCAAGATAGCCACCTCAGCCTGCTCCCCACCGCCTTCACCTCTTCAGGTCTGCCCCTCTCCACAAGTCATGAACCATTTCTCTCTCTCCCAATATCCCACCATATACTGACTTACCTAATAGTATCCGATTGCCTGGCAGGGTCGCCGTCTCCTTCTCCTGCTCAGCCATAATCAAGAACCACTGGTCCAGTGAATTAGCATGAACTCTGATTCAGAGTTGGGAAGTAAGAAGTACATGTAGGGGATGGAGAAGTGGCTCAGAGGTTAAGAGCACATGCTATTCTTACAGGGGACATGGGTTCAACTCCCAGAACCCACATGTGGCTCACAGCCATCGGTAATTCCAGTTCCAGCAGGAATACCTTCTCCTGACCTCCACGGGCACCAGGCACACACATGATGCACACGTATGAGCAAGCAATACACTCAGAAACATAAAATGAAATAAATCTAAAAAAAAAATTAGGAAGCTATAGGAAAGTAGGGCCTGTGCCTGTGTCTAGAGCAGTCTTGTAGGACAGAGCCCTTACCTGAGGGGGTGACACTAACCCTGGGTAGTTAGTGTGAGAATGACTGAGAGGGTGGATGGACACCTTGTCCAGTTGGCGCTGCACAAGCGGAGAGTTGTTGATGTTAGAAGAGACAGTGCACAGTGGGAACCGCGGAGAGCAGAGGCGCTTTTTCCGTTGGTCTTTTCTCTTAGAGCAGCTGAAGTTCTTTCCAATGTACTATTCAAACCATTTTCTTGCCTTTTGAACGTGAGCTTGAGAGCCACCAACAAGGAGCTTTGTAAATAGATGCCCGGGATGAAAGGTTGAAGTGGCAAAGGGAAACGTGGCCTTTGTGGGTGACCTCCTTCCTGAGGACACTGTGGAGCTGTGATATCGCAGGTGCATTGGCAGAGAGGCAAGGGGACCAGCACTGTCCATGGAGGACACGAAGAACACACTGTCTCTTCCCTCAAATATGTTCAAGGAAAGTGACTTTGAGGAAAGCAAATTGACATTTGCCTGCTTTTTGTGTCAGTGGGAAAAAAAAAAACCATATGGAAACCAAAGAGAGGACTTTCTGTTTAAAAAACAAGTTATTCTAAATTCCCTGCGTATTTATGTGGGGAAAAGAACTAGATTAAAATTAGTAAGAATAGTCTACAAGATCCTTAATTGATAAGGGAAGATGCGCTCATTTAGTTAGTGACTGTCTTGAATAATACCCACTGGAAAGGCTGTAATCTAAAGAAGCCTAGGGATCAAGACAGAAAAAAAACCCGAGAAATAAGGCAGCAGTCAAGAAGAATTCCATAAATTAAATCATAGTTTGAAAGGATGAAGTCATGTTAACGGTCATTACCATATTTTAATTTCATGGTGATTAAAATTATAATGTAGCATGTATTGCCACTTAATTGATCTGCCAACACCAAGTATTTGCAAGTTTCTTTTTGTTCTCTGAAGTCATAAACTATCTATTCTCTGCTGCATAATTTCAGGGGTAATTTTAAGCCATAAATATTTCTCTTTATTAAAATTCTCAGGAATTAGAACCTCAATCGCTATTTATTTATATCTGCTTTGGCAAGAGGCCAGGACATTCATTTTCTTACATTTTGAATTCTACAAAATTAAAGTGCTGAAGAACATTATCTATTAATCTTCATGCTTCCTTTCATGACAGTTTTATGGTTTAATCGAAATGTGCGAGGTCTCGAGTGGAACAAGTTAAACTCTGCTCCTTGAAGACTGGGCACTTTGATTAGAAGCCTCTCCTTATTGAAGACATAGACCCGTGCCACTGCCAAGCCACGGCCCGTAGCTGGCCAAGGATGGGATGCGCCTGCTGACACCAGTCCCTAAATATCCAGCGATATTAGGGCCTTCAACCCACTTGTGTCCACTTACTTCACACTCACCTCCTTAGATACTGTCCCTACACTGTCCTTAAGATGACCCCTCGTGGAGTTGGCCCTGACCCTTCAGAATACAGATCCTCCAGTCTGAGTGGCTTTAACTTTCATCAGGTGCCTTGGTGCCCCGCCATCCTGGCTACGATGGAATAAATGGGACACATATGTCATTTGGAACCTCATGAGTCTCTTCAGGTAAGAATTAATTTGGCAAATTGCAAAGCCTTTCAGGGACAATACTTTCCTAATGACTCCTGCCTCCTTTGACATCCCATTGCCCTGATTAATGGTCATTCAAATTGGCCACCTGGCATAGCTCACTGTCAAAATCAGAAAGGCTATGGCTTCAGAAGGCACATACTTTTGTGTAGTGGACACCCCCCCACACACACACACACAAATGTCTGCTTCCTTTTCCCCTTCTCCATGTGAGTTACAAGCATAGAGAGTACCTGAATGCTAATGTGTTAGTGGCCCCTGCTCTGCACTTACACTTCAGACTTTAAACACATGTGACAATGGGCTCTCCAGGCTTGTTCGAACTGTTAGGTGAAGGACAGCCAGTGTTATTAAGTGAATGATGTGAAGAGAGCTGGTTTAGGGAGCCCCTTTTTATGCACTCCCTAGAGGTTTGGGGGGGTAGCAGGCAAAGAAACAGCTTATTTAAAAACATTATTACAAATTATGAGCAAAGAAATCTAATTCCTATGCTAAGCCTCCATGTGGAGTTGATAATTTTTTTGAATCTGGTTCTTATGTAAAGTATTATTGAAGACACATGAAACACACACAAGAATACCACCACGGTCACTCTGCAGTGACCAAGAAGAGTTGACTGCAGGGAGCAGAAGCACACTCAGAATGACATGACTTTAAGGAGAACTTGCTAGCAGCAGACAAGAGGTGGGAAGAGAATCTGAAGAGCCAGTTTCAAAGGGTTAGGGGCTGCATAGTTCCCAGTTTTTACTCTGTGAGCCAGCTCCACTGGGTCCCTAAGCAGAGCCCAAATTTCTATGCCAGCTGGATGGCTCCAGTGTCTCAGATGAACTAACCCATCCTCTTAGACTTTAAGTTCAGTCTGAGACACAATGAGAATGGAATCCACGACTCTCCAACAAACCCTTCAAGATGGTGATGATGGCATTTTGTATGATTATTAACCCAGCCTCTGAAATCTGAGTGCCTGGGTTCAAATTTCAACCCTATCGACCCGTAGTTCTGTAAATCTGAGCTGGTTACTTTTCTCTTTGTGCCAAACTTCCTCATCAGCAGACCTGAAGACTGAAACAAGAGATTCGCTATGGCTCAACACTAGGTTTGGACGAGATTAAGAGGTGGAAGGCCAGAGGAAATAAGCCGGCTTCCTGAGGAGTTAAATTGGATCCCAATCACAGCTTTTTACATCTCCACACTTTCTTGGATCTTCAGGCACCCTGGGGAATCCTCTCAGCGTCTCTCTGCTTCCATCTCCACAACTCTCTCCAACCTTCCTGTTGTCCATTCTTAGCCCATGAGGGTATTCAGAGAGCAGATAGCCTTTCCATTCGTAGGTCCAATCATCTTCAGGATCAAATCCTTACACTTGAATTAGATACATGTAGGTCTTCTCACATCATCCTAGACACCACCCCCACACACATGCCTTCTCTCCATGACATTGTCCCTTCTTTGTCCCCTATATGTGTGGGTTTTCATCCATGGTTCATTTTTTATCCAATCTCCCGCTCTCTGTCTTAGCGAAAGTTCATCAGCCATTCAAGATCAAGTGAACTATCTATCTCAAGCTCAAGGGCAGGGTTTGAGGTTGCTGGTTGCTCCCTTCTCTGCAGATGCACCTCTGTTGTGCGGCTACATCTACACGCACCCACTGTGGTGCATTCAGCCTTAGCCAAACGCAAGGCAGGACCTCAGGTCCACTTGCCCGAATTTTTATGGCAGGTGTGCATACAATGCCTGGTGAGCGGCCATCATCAACAAAACACTAACAGCACGTGGGTAGTTTGCAAGAATTATGCCCTACCCTCTCCAGTTAAACATGCTCATGTTTAGACACACAAGAAGAAAGTATGAAATATGGTTGCTATGGAAACAAACTTGGAACATGGCTTTCTTTTCTCCTTTGTGTAAATGTATGGCTCCCATCTCGTGGCTAAGCTGTGTACAATGGTATAGAAAATGTGGGACTGCTTCTGAGGTGCAGACAGCTCAGCAGACAAGGGAATGTGCCCCCCACAGAATTCTACCATATAATCTTTCTCCCTCTGATGCACAGTCAAGGGGTTAAATATTACCTCCAGCGTATTCTACAATGAAATGATTGCATTACAGTGGACTTCTGTCTAGAGATTTAAAATGTTTTTAAATTACATAGCATAACAATTTCCAAGAGAAACAACCCCTTATCTATTATTTTTCCAACATTTCTTTCAAAAGCCTCCATTCTGTCCCTGCGTCTGGAATTAGACCACATGGGAAGCTCCTCTTGAAAATCGATAGAATCAATAGAAACCCCTTTCTTCCCATAAACTCCCACAAGGACAAAAAGCAACATCAAAACCCTTCACATTTTGTGACGTTTTGTGACACTTCTTGCAGAGTGAGTCTTTAGCCACCTTTTCACCTGACCAGTGGAAATTGTCATACTTCCTCACTTGACAGACATGAAAGGCCAATATTTTCATGTATTAATCGCCCCCCCGGCCTGTCTGACCTCTGGGTTTTCATTATGTTGATATTGTATTTTCATTTAATGCAAAATCATACCCTAGCCTCAAAAGCCACAATAACAGAAAATGGAGTTTGTCTTTGTAGCTTGTGTGGGATATCACATAAGGGCACTCAGAAGGTGTCGAGGGGTACACTCAGTCTTTCTTCACATGCCTACATGTACATCACTCATATAAAAAATGTGACCCACATGAATCTGGTGTGTAAGGGTCCCAAATGTCATGCAAAAGTATCTCCTATGCTCAGAGCAAGGACACACCTATAGTGGTTTAACTGTTGGACTCTGTAGGAAACCAAAACATTTCAGTTCAGTGTAGGAGTTTGTTAAGTAATAAATTAGCCTGTAGGTACAATGTATAATTCCTTGGAATTCTGGCTTCATTAATTTGCATGCTTCACACTAGTCCTGTAGGGTGTGTGTGTGTGTGTGTGTGTGTGTGTGTAATGTTATGAGAGAGAGAGGCAAACAGAGAGAGAGTTCAGATTTCACCAATGAGTTTCAGGTCTATGTATTGTACACTTGTCTTCCCAAACTTTCTATAGTCACATGGAACTCAACTGATGCAAAAATAAACTCATCTTTGACCTTTCCTAATCAGCTTTCTGCCCAGTGCCTAAGCTGGAATCTTGAACATCTGGGGCATCCTTTGCCCAGCTCAGTCCCCATCAGTCACTAAGCCCTGCTGCTTCTATCTACACAGGTAGCTGGAACTCAGATGGTTTCCTCCAGCTCCTCATCACTTCATAAAGCTCACTCGTCTCACTACCTGGGCCACAGCAGCAGCAACTTCCACCAGGCTGCCTGACTCCAGCCTTGCCCTTCAATTCAGGCTTTACTGAAGCCAGAGGTTTCCCTCTGCAGCTTATGCCCTAGGTAATGATCAATCTTGATTGCCAACTTGACAGAATATAAAATCAACTAGGGGATGGCCCTTGAGTATGTCTCTGAAGGAATTTAGGTTAGGTTCACTGAAGTGGGAAGAGCCACCCTAAGTGTAGGTACACCATACCAAGTGCTGGGGTCCCAGGATAAATGAAAGGAGAAGGGGAGCTGAGCAGCAGCATTCACAATCTGTGCTCCCTGGCTGTGCCAGTGGCCACCCACCTCATTCCTCCCATCAGGCCTTCCTGACCATGATGGACTGCACCTTCAAAGTGTGAGCCGAATCCGCCGGGTGCTTTGTCACACCAACAAAACAAGTGTCTACATATCTCTTCTTGAAGCTGTTTTGTGGTCCTCCAGTTCTTGTCTAGACAATTTGACAGTTTCCAAGCTACCTCGGCCCATTTGAGTCTCTCGCAGACGCATCCAGTCTCTCTCTGCATGCTTTCCCTCACATCCACACTCCGGCTATGTGGAACCCCTTACGGTTGGTTTCCCAAATGCCCCATTTCTCGTGTCTGCAGTACCTGACACACACAAGCCTGAGGGCTACTGAAACCAGGATAGAGACATTCCCAGGGCTTCCCAGATGATGCCTCTGGGGTGTGAACAGCTGTCAGTCACTCTCCCTTGGCACAGGGCCCAAATCCTGTAGGCATCTTCACTTGGATCCATGACAGGTGTGATGGTTTATTTGACTGTCCACTTGACAAAATCTAGAGTCACCTTGGAGACAAATCTCTGGATGTGTCTGTTAGGGAATATCTAGGTTGGGTTAGCTGAGGGTGGAAAGGCTCACTCTATATGGACAGCACCATTGCTGAGCCGGGGTCCTGGAGTGCATAATAAGAAGAGAGCAAACTGGGCGCTGGCACTCATCACTGTTTCCTGACTTTAGGTGCAATGTGACCAGATTTCTGCTATTATACCCACAGTCATGGTGGACTGTGCCCTCCAACTGTGATCCAAAACAATGCTTCCTTCCTTGAATTTCTTTTGTCTGGTATTTTGTTTTGGGCACAACAAGTATCTCAAAATTAACCAAGTCCCAAACTTAGACCAGATGCTCACAGAGTCCTTAACACTCAGCATAATACACACACAGATGAGCGCACGCGCGCGCACGCACACACACACACACACACACACACACTATGTATTGTATGTTTTATTCAGTTTTCTATCTTTCTTCCTCATTGGACAGGAGAGGTTTTTTTGTGCATTTGTTGTTGCTGTTGTTGTCCAATGGTGAATTTCTTCGAGCCTCATACATCCTCGACTCAGAGAGGATAGTCAGTAAATGTTGCTCATAAGTGAATAAGCATTCGTGTATTGGCAAAGCAAATAGAGACTACAACTTACCCAGAATTCCCCAGGCTGGGGAGCTAAGGTATAGCAGAGAGAACACAGACCTCATCAAAAAGACTGTCTCGGCGTATGCCTAGCACAACACTTTTAATCATGAGGCATTTTTCTACCTTGGCAAAAGGAAAATAAGACAGATTACAAGGTGGTGTGGGTTAATGGCTAGAATTTACCTTAGCCATACTACGACTGGTGCCTAACATATGTGATCTTCTTCCTAGTCCCTGATTCAATAAAAACAACTGGAGCATTAAAATTTTGGTGATGGTTTCAAACTTTATCCAAAGAAGATTTCAGATGAAGCAACTCGGGAATTCATATGAAGTGGGGATGGAGTGGAAGATGGGGATAAACAAATCTCACCTCCTCCAAAGGCTCAAGGGTCCCTACGGAAGAGGGGTAGAAGGATCGCAAAAGCCAGAGGGAATGAATGTCTGTAGTGAAAGTGTGTTTTCCAGGCATGAAAGGTCCTCTGTACACATATATACTCACAGTGAGTGTGACAGCATGCACAAGACCAAGCCAGCCAAAACCCAGCGTGGATTAGGGAGGGACACATGAAGTCACACCCACATCTACTGGGAATTGATGGCTGATAGAGGAAGGGAGTCTGTGTTCTCCAAAGATACAGATGCAGTTCCTGAGAGGCCCATGCTCCAGGAGACATCCTTCACCCATATACACACACAGGCAGTGCCAAGGAGAAGGTTTTAAGGAAAGAGAGAGAGAGAGAGAGAGAGAGAAAGAGAGAGAGAGAGACAGAGACAGAGAACATGCAAGTGGAATGAAAATGTGGTGAGGGGACTGGGGAAGAATTGAAGGAGACAGGTGGGGTAGATTTGATTAAAACATATGTATTTATGGAATTCTCAATAAAAGGGAAACTGACTTTATTCTGTAAGGAGCTCATTTTATTCAGAGTGCTTCCTAGGCCTCTTCCTGAAAAGGCCAGCATGTGTGGTCCATCAAAAAGGCTCTTGTAAATAGCAGCCCAAGGTATGATCTTTGAAGGAATTGGGGTATGAATCTCCCTTGTTTCCTATTTCTCCCAAGTCACTGTAAAACATTTATCTGATGCACTGTATTGATCCTGGAGTAGTATGACCTGCCCTCTTTCATAATGCCTAACCCTGTATCCTCATTTATAAGGTCTCTCTGGGCAGCATGGTCAACTGTCTTTCGGTGGGATTGGGGTGGGAAACAGGGTTGACCCTGAAGAACTGGATTGTGCTAGCTGCCCAAAGTTTCTGCTGAAATGAAACAATGCAGGTTTTCCAAGACTTGTGGTTGTCAGGACGAAAATAAAATACAGTCCCCGTGTGATAGGAACTTGTTCAGGTCCCCTATGATGCTGATTTTGCAGCTACATTGCAAGGGCACAGGGTTTGTTGGTATTTTCATGTCACAAAAGAACTGGGGGTAGTAGGCGCGGAAGAGTGACATGCCAGCCATAGAAGAACCACAGCCAGATACAGCTAAGTCAGTTCTTCACAAGTGTTCCTTTGGGAGATGGGGGAAATGAAGCACAGAGAAGCAAAATCAGGTGTCTCAGAGAGACCATATCCCATGAATCCTCACTTCTGACACTCAGCACAGCTCACATGCTGGCTATCTTAGCCAGTGTCACCTAGGGTTTGGCCTACAGTCAAGCGCTGATAAAGAACAGGAAAACCCCTCGCATCCCAATCTGTCCGCTACAGCATTTCTAAGCTGGGGAAAGCAGGGTCTACAGAGGCCAAGGGACTTCATTTTTAAATGAAATCCTAACGATTTTTCTCTACCATATCAGATTTCAATAGCCGTAAGAGAGATAGTGCACACAGAAGTGCACTGCAAACTGTAAGATACTCCTGAAATCCTGGGTCAATTGCTGCTTCAGTCAGTCCAGCTGAGTAAGACAGTGTGACCAGATGGATGTGTCCGGATCAAACGCTACATGTGGATACTACAGAACAGAGCTCAGAGATTCTACCAGCTTTGTCAGCCGCTCGCAGACCCTTGTTCCTGATTTCAACAATGATAACACACTGTCCATAAAATTGCCCATGAAAGATGTGCAGGAAAAAATGGTTTGTACATGGGGTTTCTCTAAGGTTTTATTGTTACTGTGATAAAAATATAGTAATGTCAAACACAGGGAGAATAGAGGAAAGAAAAGAAAAACTGAGAATTACCTGTAAGAGTTACCCTCGTAGGGGCTAGTAGCTTTGTTCAGTGGAAGGAGCTTCCTAACATGCTTAAGGCACAGCCTTCGATGGACAGGGCAACAAACAAACAACAACCTGGATGGCAGTGCATCAGAAGAAGCACACCCTATTTTTCAAAACTCTTCGTCAGACTTGCAGTTGTAGACCTGTCATTGCGGCTATCTGGAAGGCTGAACATACACTGGTCCTGGGTTCTCCTTTCCCAACAGGAAGGAGGCTCATGAGTTCAAGGCCTGGCTGTGCAACTTAGTGAGACACTGTCGCAGAGTAAGAAAGAGGTCTCAGGATGTATCTCGGCAGTAGAATGCTTGCCTAGCATGTGCAAGAATTCTCTGGGTTAAATTCCTAGCATGTATGCACACACACACACACACACACACACACACACACACACGAGGAGTGTGTACATGCCCACATGTACAAATACAAAAATATGCACATGCTAACACACACGCATAAATACACACATGCTTAAACACATATGCATTCATGCATACATGCACACACACAAAAGCTGTATCTTTAAACAACATTATTTAGTAGCTCTTTGTCCACCAGTACCTTATCCATTATTTCATCACTTAGAATAGAATAAAGTGCTAGAACTGGACTCTCAGATAAAGACTACACCTTTGACCATTCCTCAGGAAGATAAGTTCAAGACTTTTGGGTACATGGGACTGGGTTCTGTTCTCACGAGAACCACCTGAAAAAATAGACCTCACCATGCCTGTACCATCATTTAGAGAAGTTGATAATTAGAGAAGCTTTGACCAAAAAAAAAAGCCCAAGACATTTACATGAGTTCAAAATAAATTAGCATGAGATATTTAATTAACTACAAGGAGGAAACTAGTCATTTACAGTAGAGAGGCACTGTGGACACCAGGCTAACAAAGAACTCAATGGTGCTGGGGTAGATGACGTCATCTTCGTCTTAAATGGAGCAGGGAGAAGGGTACAACATTGTTTCTGAGATATTCCTGTCAAAAATGAATACCTGGAATCTAATCAGAGATACAATGGATAGACCCAGGTTGAGAGACACTCAACAAAATAAATGGTCTGTGTTCCTAAAAAGTATCGATGTCACAAGGCATTAACATTTCCTAATTTCGGTCGTAATTGCATTCTTCCCCCATTACACTGTCTGAGTGTGCTGCTGGCCCAGGGACACTCACCAGTTCTTGTACATTTTCCTGGTACACCACTATCTTATGTATTAAGAACTAATGTCAAGAGCTTCCAGCTCTAGTTTTAAAAGATATATAATCACATTGTCTGCAAATAACTGTAATTTTGTGTCTTCCTTTCCAGCAATCCCCCTGATTTCTGCCTCATGTCTGCTCATAGCAGATGTAGTTCACAAAACAGTGATATGGAGTCCTGGCCCCTCCCGATGCTGATTGGAACAGTTCTGCGGTTTCAACCTGAAGGAAGACAGGCTCCACCTGAGATGCTTCATGTGGAGTAGCCTCCTGTGTCTGCCACTTGTCTTGTTGCTGTGACGAACTCAAGGGCAGGCTTTTCCTGGGGATGGCATGGCAGCGGGCACTTGGGCAGCGGACACACTGCATCTGCAGCCATGAAGCAGGAAGAGTCGTATGGTGATGCTCCATTCGCTCACAAAGTTGGCACAGGACACCAGAACTTAAGGCCGCTCACAGGGTGTCACGTTCCTTTAGCCTGACGAGAGGACAGCAGCTGGGCCTGGAGCTCTTCTAGAACTTACTCCTTGGGAAGATGCTGCCATAGCTGGAGTGGCTTCCCACCTCAACTCACTAATCTAGAAATACCCAACAGGCACACCCAGAGGCTTGCCTCCCAGGTGATACTAGACCCCATCAAGTTGAAAACCATTATTAGCCATCATACTCCCATGCCTAGTTTCTCTGAAGATTTCTTTTTCTCGATTGTGCATGAATATTGCATTTTATCTGAATGCTTTTTGTCATTTATTGCTAATTATCATGTGGGTTTTCATATTGAAAAGCTGTCAGTATATTAATAGACTTTTCTTCTAACACAACACTGTCCTTGCTCCCAGAACAAAACTGGTTTGGCTGTGGTAGGCTGATTTCTTAACACTTTATTTTGCTGCTATTATATTTTGCCCTTTGGAAGTTCTCTGGTAGGTTTGCATTGTACCAACCTGGTTTACCTGGAACTGTTTTCCAGAATTCTCTTTATATAGTTCTAGATTAACTGGGTCTTATGAGATTAATGTGCATGTGAACTGGGAATGGTGGTACATGCCTCTAATCCTAGCCCTGGAGAGGCAAAGGCAGGAGGATTGCCACAAGTTTGAGCCCATACTTTTCTCAAACTGGTGCAGGATGCCAGGACCCAATGCTACTCATAGCATGCCACCTTTCTTGGCCAGCCTGATGAGGTATGATGACACCTGTAGCTCTTCTAGATCTTATTGGACAATGCGTTCAACTTCCTCTGAGCCAGTTCTGGTTCAGGAAGTACAGTCCCTCTGGGGACACTTGTTGATGGTGACCGATGCGGGCTCCAATCTGTCCTCAGGGGTTACAGTTCTATTGTCACCAATTGCCATCCATCTTTCTTCCAGTTCTAAATGCCTTGCTGATTTTAGGCTTTATCCCCCTAAAACAGAATCGGCAACCAACGTATGAACTATTTAGACTGCACCCACAGTTACTAAATAGCCAATCCACACCATACATCCCTATTTTATGTAGCCTCAGCTGGTCCTCCTTCTTTGAGCAAAGCCAGATCAGAACCCTGCTCAGGAGTGAGATTAGTCTAAATACACTCTGTATTTCTCTGTTGCTTTCCTAACATCTGTTCTATGGCAATGCTCAGCTCTACTCTTGCACTGGGGTTTACTTGTGTTAAACTCGGTCGGTTTATGCAGTGACAAAAACATAGACTTTCTTCCGTCTCTCTATGCTTGCCTGGACCATGTTCTGACTGTGACTGCATCCTTTGTGTCCACAGCATCCTCAGTGTCAACAGCCAATCCTTGGAAGCTCCTCCTCAACAGAAGCCTTCACCTCCCTAGAAATACTTTTCTCCGTGGACTAAATATCTGTTGCAATGTAGCAAATTATCCCTCCTCCAATTTGGCAACAAGCGTCTATCGGCACATATTTTCTGGAGTCTGGAAGCTGCTTCGCTTGGTGGCTCTGGCTTGGAGTCTGCCGTGAAATGTTAAAGTGTCTGCTGAGACGGCTGTCCTCTGGAGGCTCTCCTGGGGCCGACCCAAGAGCAGTCACCTGGTCCCTGGGAGAAGGCCTCAGGATCCTATCCTGCGGTGGGCACTTTGGGGTACTGAATGGCAGAGGAGTCCTCCCTACTCTTTAGAGACTGAGAAGGAAGCCATGTGCCTTTGGATCTTGAGTCAACACTCTTACATACACTAACCATTGCTGCTGAGTCAAGTGCAGGCCACCCAAGCAGAGAGGAATTCAAGAGAAGAGAACTGCAAAGGAAAACTATGTGAACACACTTCAACACCAGCACACTAGAGCTTGGCAGGCTTGGTGGGGAGAGCTTTGCCTCATGAGCACAGGAACTCCAGCTCAGCTCTCCAGCCCCCATGGAGAGAGGGGCAGTGTGAGCCTCTAACCCTGGTGCTGGGATGGCAACAGGAGGATCCCTGGGACCTCTTGACCAGCCAGTTTAGCTGAATCAGCAAGTTCCACACTTAGCGAGAATCCCTGTCTCGAAATGTAAGGTAGGAAATAGTGAAGGAGGACAGGAGGACAGAAAATGACAACCACTGGGCTCCATGTGTACTCGCACACATGCATGTCCCTATAAATAAACACCCCACACCCGCATTTAAACAACTCCCACACCCTCTCCAGGCCTGTGGGGGCACTAGCTTCCTATTGTTGCTGGTCTTGTATACCTCAAAATACATGAATTTCTTAAACCTTTCGTTGGACTCTAAAAGAAATTCTTTTATTCAGCAATCCGTAGTTAAACGGTAATGGTTTTGAATGTATGCTCCTTCCCAATTGGAACACAATATATTTGGGAAGAAAGTGGAGTGTTCATAGATACAAATTTTGCTGTTCATATCTAAGTTTTGCAAATCCCAAAGTCAGCCAAGGATCAAAAATATGTTAGAAGAAAAATGTGCTCTGTATTGAGAATGCCCAGATATTTTTCTTGCCATATTCCTCAAATAATGCAAGGAACAACTATTTATGTAATATTTATATTATATTGGGTAGTGCATGGAATCTAGAAATGGCTTAAACTATACAGGAGGTTGATTCAGGTTATTGCAAATATCACAGCGCTCTACACAAGAGACTGGAACATCCGTGATCTTGGCCTTGAAGTTAATCCGCCATTAGATATTTTGCTGTTTGGCACTGAAGTTTCAACGTTATTCTTTGCCATCACTGGATATGTAGAGAAATGGCTGCCCAGATTGCTGAGAAGGATCTCCTTTTATGTCTGTGTGGCCCACAGGGCTGCAATCTTGACTCCACGAATTGCTGGCCCTGTGCCTTTCTGGGCTTCGTTTTTCCATCTGAAAACTGGAAGACATGACAGTGTCCCTGTCAGCATTGCTGAGCAGTTCTGGGCTAGGTTCATGCAGAATGCTTCCGACAGTCCGCATTGGGTGAGCATTCACTTCTGGAACAACTACTCTGTTCTCAGTCAGCTGCTTCCCCCTGTTCCTAATATCAGAACAAGAGGACAAAAATCTATATTCCTGGGGCAATTTCGCTGCCATTTAGCTGGTTGTCATCTTGTCCTAGATCCCAGCTGTCACTTGTCAGTCCTTGCTCAAAGATTTAAAATTGCATCGGTAACATTTTCTCGGTCTCCATGGGTTTTCCTGGGAGATGGCAGGAGGTTGGTACTGGAGGAACCAGCCAACCTGTTTTTATGCCTGAACACTTGTATCTAATTTTCAAACTACCTGCTTCAATGTGATCCAAGTTAGGTGCTGAGTGACACTGTATATAATTCAACTGCTGTGTAGCAATAACCACTAAGGGACTTTTGGGTTCTACCTGGGCACTTTCTTAATGGCCTCAAAAGACTTTGGTGAAATATTTCAGAGAAACCTTCCATACTTCTCAGAAGTCCATTTGGGAACTCAAGTTGCC
The DNA here is from genome assembly GCA_004026605.1 of Ondatra zibethicus. Classification (NCBI taxonomy): domain Eukaryota; kingdom Metazoa; phylum Chordata; class Mammalia; order Rodentia; family Cricetidae; genus Ondatra; species Ondatra zibethicus. The sequence continues at coordinate 23,545 of PVIU01002212.1, read as the reverse complement.
ATTTTTTCCCCATGCACCATCTTTCTGAATTGTAGTTACTTTCTAAAACCCATCACGGAGTCACGGAGTTAGCCCTAATACAGCATTCTGGCTCTAATCAAGAGTTCTTCTTCAAAGCAGAAGTCCAGCAGCCTTTGTCCCTTTTAAGTTGAACATGGGTTGCAGAGCCACCATCAGCCCATTAGTCTGCCTGACCTTTGAGTAACCCAGACAAGCGCAAAATAAGGCTGTGAACGGAAGACTGTAGTCCCGGCTGGGGCTTGGTGGTTCTATTAGCCGAGGAATAGAAGCGGCAGCCGTGTATGCCGTGAGAGTTGTGCTCATGAATAAGTCAGCCATGGACAACGGAAGGAGTCCTTGAGTGGCATCCAGAGGACAGGATTTTCATCCTGGCATCCAAGTACATGCTGTAACTTCCCAGAGTTTCAGTTCTGTTATTGTGACCTGAGGGTAACATCCTAGGTCACATCTCCTGGAACACTACTTTTGTAGGTGAGGGGGTAGAATAAATGAAACACTCAAAGAAGTGCTTAAAATACGGGTTCTATTCACTGTGTGACACTGAGCAAAAAGTTTGTGTTCTTGGTACCTCACTTTCCTAGTCTGTACAAGGATAATAGCAGCACCTAGAGTGGAGTGTTGTTTTAAGGATTACGTGAAATAACGTGTATCAGGGTAATACTTAGCCAATTCTTAACCCAAGATAAGCGCCTAATAAATGTTATATACCTCATGTGTGACCCGTCCTCTTTGAACAACCTTTGGCTTTGCCTCTAAGTTCACCATAAGCTAGTGTATCTTTCTAATACAATTCTCAGCCCTAAGAATCCAGCTCCAGAAGGGTTAGAAAGTACAGTAGGTTCCTTATCAATTGTTTTACTTCTTATCATTTCAGTTAATTAACCAAGATCAAAAAGTATCCATGAAAAATTCTAGAAATAAAAAGTTTATGAATTGTCAATTATCATTCTGAGTAGCATGATAAAATCTGTCCATGTCATTTCATTCTGCATGGGACATGAATCATCTTTCTGTTCACCATATCTATGTGGTACATGCTACCACCTTGTAGTTGCTGGGAATGAGATAGAGGCAACATTCATATAACTATTAGAGTCATTAGTGCATTAGAATATATGATTGTTAATTGTTTTATTTTATTGTTAGTTATTATTCATCTTATTCTGGTTATAACTCATAAACTAAATATTGAAGATATGTATATAGAGTGGGAAAACCTGCAAAATATAAGGGTTCAGCTGGGTATATACAGAGCTCCCATAGGTATTTAGGAACGTATCTCTCCTGGAGGAGGGAGCTACAAAACTAGTTGGCGTTAATGATTTCATAGATGCAGACAAACAGGTGAAATAGCAGCAACAATAATAACAGATACAAATGATTGATCCTCGGGGTGCTCTCGGCTCGGAGCTGAGTGCTCCCACCGATCTCTAACTTAGCTTGATACAGTTCAGCACCACATAAGCCACGCTCTCTCAGATAGCTTCCTGTGCAGCTCTTCCCTTGAGAGAAAGAACAACTTTTTCCCTTGGCTTTTAATCGTGCATTCTGAATCTCTCCTCTGTTGTTCCAAGCAATGCAGTACTCCTGCAAATTGCATTCTCAGTTTGGCAAAAGCAAGCCAAACTGAGAGAACCAGATTGCATGCTCCATTGATCTGATCCCCTCCCCCACCCTGTTATTTGAAGTCCTAGAAAGGGTGTTCTTCACTGTCCACGGAGCCAGGAAGAAATGGAATTTCAATCTCACACTCAACTTCATCTTGGGTGCTGGATACAGTACCCAGAACTGGTCACCCACGAATATCCAGGGACTGAACAAATGTATAACCAAGCCAACATGATAGAGGTCAGAAGGATGGAGAGGCCTAACAAAGAAGGCGGCAATGTGCTGTGGGAGGCTGACCACAAGGAACCAAGGCGTTTTTATGGATGAGACGAACTTGACCTTGAAGGATTTTAACAAGAAGACGGAGATAGGAAGATTTTAAATAGAGGGAGTGGTGTAGCAAAGACACATAAGCACATGGGCTGCTGGGTGTGGAGAGGTGATCAGAACAGCCTGCTGTGTATGGGAGGGGGCAGAGGGGGGCTCAGTGCCTGAGCCCTGGGGATTTCCAAGTCTCCAGGGAGGCAAGAAAGGACCCAGGGACGATGCTGGGGAGCCTGGGGGACCTAGCTCAAAGGAAGAGTTTACTACCTTGTTGGAATTTTGACTTTATTTGTGAACAGCAGGGAGATCTAGTACTGAGAGCCTCTGAGGAGTAACCAGACTGCTCAGATGTGTTCTTTAAAAGACAGCTCTGTTGGGAGGGTTCAGGAGGGAGAGCCCACAGGTGAGGGAGAGCCCACAGGTCAGTGAGAGACGAGACAGAGTGGGAGAACCCACAGATTCCTTCCTGCCACAAGATTCAGTGCTCAGCTCCTCTGAGAAAGGTTATTCTGAACCATGTTTCCATTTCCACTAGATTCAAGTGTATTTGTCTGATGAAAGAGGGCTGTGTCTCCCCTGCTCCTCGTAAGCACTGCGAACGCATAGCTGTGGAGGGGAAGTTAGTTAGCACAGAAGATACACTGTGGACATTAAGTCTGATCAGGGTTAATAAGTCTACACTAATTGGATGGGTGGGTACTCCCAAGCTTCCATTCTGAGAAAGAAGAAGAAAGCGTTCTTCAGACCCTGGGAACCTCTCCATCACTGTCTGAACAGCTGTTCTGACCAGGGGCTCCTGTCACAAAGTCTTTGACAATATTTAATGTATTTCTAGAGCGTGCAGAACCACAGGCAGTGAAGCGTCTCTGTTACTGTGTGGGGCCAACTCCTCCTTCTGAAGCTCACAGCCACTGTCAGGTGTCTGCTTGAGGGTACCAATTTGTCTCACTTTATAAGGGAATCCCTTGTTTTCCCTCTGTCCTTTGGTCACGGCTTCCCTGTGCCAGTTTAGGATCTGTGGTTAATTCTGGTATATGTCACCCCAATGCATATTTGTCCTACTGAGACTGTGATCAAAACCATGTCGTGCCTCTTTGATTGTGTTTTACAAAGTCATCAGAAGTGGGGGGTTGACGAGGAATGATAAGCCCATGAACACTCCAAGTCTCCTCCAATCTTGGAAGCTAAGCAGAGTCAGGCCTGGTTAGTACTTGGACAGAGAAAGGAATGAGAGCAAGGGGGGAATGGCGGCAGGAGCGAAAGACTGTCAGATAAGGAGGTAAGAGACAGAAATGGTCAGCGGTGGTTGTATTTTTTTTGTTCCTTTTCATGAGTGTGTGGTATACATGTTTTGGCATGTGTATGCATGTATGTGGAGGCTCAAGGTTGATGTCAGGAATCATCCTCCATTGCTCTTCTACCTTATTTGATGTAGGGAGGGTCTATCTCTTACTCAGACCCAGAGCTCATTAACAGGGCTTGTCTAGCTGGCCAGCTTGCTCTAGGGATTCCTGGCTCTATCTTCCGGGGCTGAAATCCTGGGGAATCTGAATTCTGGTCTTTACAACTACATATTAAGCATCTTAACTACTGAGTGATCTTCACAGCCCAGATTATATTCCTAGTATGGGTAATTGGAAAAATAATGATATTATTTGAAAGGAATATTACAGAGACTTGAACAAATTTAGAAAAATATTATGTCCTACCAGAGTCCTTTCTCCAACCATCAGCAGCCACCTTGAAGTTATCAAGAAAAAACACATGCACGTGTTCACACATGCATGCACTCACACATGTACACACACACACATACTCACACACTCAAGCACACACATGCACTCATGCACACATACACACAAAGGCATGCACACATACATGTATGCACACACACTCCAGATAAAAGAATATGCCAAAGCAGGTGAAGGTTTGGTCAGGTTTTACCAATTTCTTCTTCCTTCAAAGCCCAAACTCAAGTCATCCTCACCACACTGATCACAACGGGGAGAGGACCCCCAAAAGACCAAAAGGTGTGACAGGCAGGCAGGTTATGGCTCTTACTGCCTTAAATGCATAGGACGAAGAGACGGGCGAGAGGCAGATGGTCAGACCCACTTAGCTGGAGAAGACCCTGATTCAGGGAACTGCCATGTAGAGGGAGAAACACACTAGAGAATGTCCTGATGGTAGCATGTAAAGGGCAGTAAAATGCAGAGCCCAAGCCAAACACACCCCATAGCTTGTTTTCAGTCATTCTTTGCTTAATGATGGGTATGTTTTGAATGCATTTTAGGTGGTTTGATTTTGCAAATGGATGAGTCTACTTACACAAATCAGGATGGAAGATGCTACTCCACACAGCCTCCATGCACCGCTGCCACACACACCTGTCATTGCCAGCTGTGATGTTACACAGTATATTACTATGCTGGCAAAGGATGAAAAGAATAATACTTTATGACAAGTGAAAATTAACATTTTACTATCTAAATATAACATTCCACTAGAGCGCCATTGTGCCCATTCCTGGAGAAGCCAACTATGGCTCCTTTTAGTGTTGAACAGAGAAGATGTCACTCACGAAGCCCATCTGGCTCTTCATACACAAACATCACCAACCCCTTTTCTAACACAGGTTGATGTCACCCAAATAAACATGGCCTGATAAGATTTTAAAGGTCTGGGTCCATCAATTCTCCTTGCTGCAAGAAGCAAGGAAGAGCAGAGAAAGGAGCAAACTGCCCCACCCCTTCCTCTGAAGGCAGTGTCTCCTGGAACATAGGAAGAAGAAGAAGAGCAGGATTTGAAGAGGGAGGTCATAAGTTTAGTTGTGTTGCTTCGAGGATAGCCCAGACGTGACTGAACTTTTCAGTGAATGTCAGAAAGCAGGAGTATATTATGTCATGCAAATGTCTATTGAGAAACAAGAAAAGCCCTAGCTCAGATTTCATGAGGACCTGAAGGGCGTCAGAAAGAGAGCACAGGCTAAAGGTGCCCAAGCACAAGGTTATCTGCTGGGGTTGGCACCGCTTCTGTGAATAGAACCGCCAAACCAACTGTGAACGGAAAAGGAGCCAAGAAAGGAATCAAAGGGCAGTTGGAGGACAGGGAGAAGAATCCTGAAAGCAGTGTCACCTAGGAGTCAGGGTGACCTTAGGAAAGCCACGTTGGTTCAAATGGGGCGGAGGCAAGCAAGGGTCAGTACACAAAAAAGGCAGAGAAACGATGAACATAACCTCTTCTTTCGTATTTTTTTCTGTAGGTTGTGTGGAGGCTGGGGTCAGGTGCAGTGTGGAGAAATGGGTCGCCATGAAGCTGTATCTCCAAGAAAGACATGGGAAGTTGACAGGACGGTGAATGACCTCTTTGCTGTCCTCACAAGATACTAAGTTAATTGCTCTCCTCAGCACCTTCATAGGAGGGCGACTGATGGGCAAATCACTGTCAAAAACTAAGGCTGGGCTGGGGAGATGGCTCAGTGGTGAAGAGGACTTGCTGTCTTTGCAAAGGGTTCAGTACTCAGAACCACATGGAGCCCCACACACCCTAGTAGCTCCAGCTCCAGGGGCTCCAACACCCTCTTCTGGCCGTCATGGGCACTGCACACATGTGGCGTGTATGCAGGCAGGCAGGAACAACATATGCCATGGAAATTAAATTTTAAAAATATAAGCTCCCCAAATTCTGCTCTTTTATAAGCTGTATTATCAGGGCTGATGGTGTCCTGTAAAGGTGCTTGGCTTTGTTTAGACAAACACAGATGTGACCGGCTCATTTAGCCACCCTGGTAGTCACCTAAATGGTGCTTGGAAGAAGTTTTACCCAGTTGGATCACAGTAACAATAACAAAAGAAATCTAATAGAAATCAAAGATTGGGGGCTGGAGAGATGCTGGCTCAGCAGCTATGAGCACTTGTTGCTTTTCCAGAGGACCTGAGTTCATTTCTTGGAACCCAGATCAGATTCCAGAAAATGCCCCCCTTCCTGTAAGTTCTGATGTCAAAGTATCCAGCAGTCTTTTGGATTCCACAGACACCCACACATCCGTGGCATACATACACACCCACACACCCATGGCATACATACACACACATCCGTGGCATACACACACATCCGTGGCATACACACACATCCGTGGCACACACACATCCGTGGCACACATACACACACATCCGTGGCATACACACACACATCCGTGGCATACGCACAATCCGTGGCACACATACACACACATCCGTGGCATACACACACACATCCGTGGCATACACACACATCCGTGGCACACATACACACACATCCGTGGCATACACACACATCCGTGGCATACACACACACATCCATGGCATACACATACACACATCCGTGGCACACATACACGCACATCCGTGGCATACACACACATCTGTGGCATACACACAATCTGTGGCACACATACACACACATCCATGGCATACACACACACATAAACAAGAGCATTCAAGGCACAAGCAGCTAGCAGCGGCAGACCAACCTTTCTCTAGGAGCCAAGCAACACAGCCAAACCTCTCCTAGCATCATGCTCTTTTTGTCAGGAACCTATAATTTCATTTATGACTTTGGGGAGATAATTATACTATACTAGTGAGAGGCAACTTGATGAATTGCTGTTTGTTTTCAAAGAAGACATTTCTCATGCATTGGCTGTATAATGGGGTCAGGAGCACAGAAGGCTGTCACCAGCTTTTCTGTATTATTTAAGCTCCTGGCAGGTTCTACATGGAAACAGAGGATTTCCTTATTTTGTGTAACACAGCATCATTGGTTTTGCTCAAGAGTCACATTTGAGAGGTTAGGGCTGTAAATATCTCATTATCATTTGTCAAACAGTGCCTGCCATCTTGTCTTATTTATACCTCACCTTCAGAATCTTCTCACCCCAGGTTTCAGCTAGCAGGCAGGTCAGAGTCATCAGAACCATGTCCCTCTGATGGGCCTCTGTGGTGGTTTGAATGAAAATGGCCCTCATAGGCTCATAAGTCATCCTCGGCTACTAGGAGGTGTAGCCTTGTTAGAGTAGGTGTGGCCTTGTTGGGGGACATGAGTCCTTAGGGGTGGTCTTTGGGAGTTTCAAATGTTCAAGCCAGGCCCAGTGCTCATTCTTTCTTCCTGCTGTCTGAGGATCCAGAGGTAGAACTCTGGGCTCCTTCTCCAGCACTGTGTCTGCCTGCGCACTGCCGTGCTCCCTGCCGTGATGATAATGGACTAAACCTCTGAACCTGTAAGCCAGCCCCGATTAAATGCTTTCTTTATCAGAGTCGCTGTGGTCATGGTGTCTCTTCACAGCAATAGAAACCCTGACTAAGGCAGTTTCCAGAGACACCGTCACCAAGATGATCACTGGAGAGTGTTTGACCTGTTCTCTGTGCTGCTTGAATTGCAAATCAGATGCAAGACCTAGAGACCTCCTCATTGCTTGGAGGGTTACAATAAACACAGAAGGTGACCTACAAACAGTAAAGACACAATAACAGATTTGTGTTTAGACCAGAAAATATGTAAGCTAGCCTAGGGTTAATATCAAACATTTTTTATATGAGGTGCCTGCTACTTGTCCAAAAGCTTCACATGGATTGACTCAATAAATGCTTGGCAGACAATGTGAGTTCAAACACAAGAACTTGGGGGTGGATGTTTCATATTCAAACTCTGGCACCACCTATACAGCAGATGTCTGCCTCTTGGTGGAGAGAATTTCAGATAAAAGAGATTCATTATGAGTTCCTTCAAGACAGGAATAAGAGAAAGTACCTCAGAAGAGAAAAAAACCAGCGTGAGCATCTGTTAGAACTGGGGAACCTGATACCAGATGAGATAGCACTTTCCATGCAAGCCATTTTCCATTCCTCTTCTCTCCTACTCCATTCTCATTTGAGAACAGACCACAAAGGAGCCAAGAGGGAGAATGGGGTACCAGCTACAATGGGTTATTTTAAAGTCAACTGGACCCCATCTAGAATCATTTGGGAAGGGAGTCTCCATGAAGAATTGTCTAGATTAGGTTGTTCTGTGGGCATGCCTGCGAAGGATGGTCTTAATTGGGTTGTGTAGAAATGCCCATCACTGTGGGAGGCACCATTCTCTAAATAGAAGATTCTGGGCTGTAGAAGAGTGGAGAAAATGGACCGAGAATTGGCGCGCATGCACAAACCCAGTGCTCTCTGCTCTCTACTGTGGATTTAATGCATGTGACGAGCTGCTACAACTTCTCGCGCCTTGATTTCCCTGCAGTGATGGGCAGGACCTGGAGCTGTGAACTAAATAACCCCTTTCTCCCTTGAGTTGCTTTTGCTGGAATAGTTTATCAGAGCAACAGGAAAGGAAACGGAGACACCAGGCACACCACACCCTTCTCCCATCTCAGGGTCAGCCCAAGCTGAGGAAGAAGGAGAAACAAAGTTAACCAAGACTAGAGTTTGAGGCTGAACATTTTAATTCCTAAATGAGTGTTGCCATTTAAAGTAATCTAAGAATCACCTAATCCTTGAGATTAGCGGAGTGATTGTGGGCTTGCTGGAGAGTCATGCAGGGCAGGCAGAGCTTTATCCCTTCTGAATAAATTGCCAAGGTGCTATGACTAACCAAAGCAAAATGGTGTTTGTTGAAAGAGGGGTGCCTAGTCAGCACCCCAGTTTCGTTTTTATTTGGGATTCTCATCTGAGCCACTTTCATATAGAGTGTATGGAGGATGCTGGCCTATTTCCTGTGGGTCTTGGGCGGTAAGGGAGCAAAACTGGAAATGCAGTCTTCCTGGAAGGAAGATGCTGCTGCCTACCCCATTGCTCTGCACTAGGAGATGCCTAGGGCAACACGCATCTGAAGATGCAGGCATGAACTGTTGCCATCCGGGTCCTAACAGAGGTAGGAACTGAGCTGGGAGAAAAAGGACACTAAAGACCCAAGATGGCACCTTCATTCCCAGATACACACACACACACACATACACACATATACACACGCACGCACGCACACACACATACTGGCTTAACCACCATGGTGACTCTGAGCCATTCCACTTCCCTGGGTGTCGCTTTCCATCTCACTCTCTGTAACTACAGAATAACTGAAAGAGGGGTGTGTGTGTGGGGGGGGGTGTATGTGTGTGTGAGTGTATGTGTGTATGTGTGCGTGTGTGTGTATGTGTGTGTTGAAGTTTTGGTGGTGAGGGGAGGTTAGCAGCTCATCTCTGTCTGAAACACCTGCTGAAACAGTAGGGGGTTCCCACAGGAAGCAGATGGTCCACTCAAAATAGAACAATGTGAGGACAGTCTATTTACCAAAGTCGCTTGCAAAGGTGCCAGTGAATGGTGTGGTATCTTGGGCCTCACATACCTAGGCCTAAGGGAAGCTGCAAAGCAAATACACCCCAGACATGTCTGGGGCACCAGATATAAGAGTTGCAGACCTTCCAAACCATTTGTCTAAATATTTAAAATTTATAATTCAAATCAGCAAAGTCCTAAAAGGAAATGAGTTCTACTGCTGACCTCTGCAAATACCCATGAGTGGCGACCTGGAAGACTTAGTTAGAAGTTGTCATTCTCAGACTGTTCAGAATCCTGTGTAGGAACAAGGTAGATGGGAAAAGGGACTCCAGCCCCTGACACCCAACCTGATCCATTTTTTTTACATTTAATTTTTTATTATTGCATTATAAATAGTACCATTCAAAATTTTCACCTCCTCCGCTCCTCCCATTTCCCTCCGGCTTCCCCACTCCCCCTCCCCTTTTCCCCTTTTTCTCACTACTGTCACCTATTCTGTAAGCTTAGAAAAGCTTACTCATAGAGATGGACACCCATGTTGACCCCAGCACTCACAGGTATATACTACATGCCCTTTGCCAGGCTCAGGACCCTGCAGAAGGAGAGCACTCCATGATGTTCACAGAATGAAGGAGCAGCCACAGGAGCTTGTCTGCGGCCTTCCCCACTCTGAATTCTCAGAGACCTTCTGCAGTTCATTCTCGCCATGCTGGCTGTGCTTTCTGGTACTTCTGCTACTTCTTCCAAGTTCTCAAGTGCAGATATGAATTCTGTCAGGGCAATTTCAGTTTCTTGGAAATCATTCTTTCCTTGGTGTTGTATAACAGTTTTCTTAGGGATTAAATCATTCCACCATGCAGAGAAGTTCCTTATGTGGGAAGGTAAACAACTCAAATAGCTCCAGGAAGTCCCTGAAACTGATCAGATTCACTAGGCCCCTCCCTGTCAGAGTAAGCAATAACTGTGGAGAGTGCCTCCTGGGCAAGCTAAGCTGCAAAGAAGACTCAGAGAAGACCAGCTGCCTGTAGGAAGCTGAAACCAGCTGAGCTGTTGGAAGAGGTTTAGACCAACTGAGGCACTTGGAAAAGACACTCTTGAACCTGTTGCATTGCCTGCAGGACGGGCAGTTGCTCCAGGCTCTCAGCTTTGTGAACTGTCACCCATGCTGGGCTGGCCTCTGGCGATACAGCTGACTTTGAACTATTTCTGTTCCTGTAGGTAGCCACAGTACAACTCGTTGGTTCACCAAGTAGACTTTGGTGGAATGCGTGGTTTGCTGGAGGTTCCCTGTCAGGGGTGAGTGAATCTGTCCCACACTTGGTTATCATTGCTCCTGCTGGGTTTTAGTCACAGTCTTTTACAGCTACTTCATGCTAATGTCTTGCAGAGGCCATGGCTGTTTACTGTTGGTGTATGTCTCTCCAGGGTGGCTTCACAATGCCTGAGCAGGATTTCTTGTTATATCTCTGGAAGGCTGCATCTTTACTATCTGTGCTTATGGAACTAATGGAAACATAAACAGCAGGGGCAAAGACAGAGTTCATCTTGTCCCTATACATACATATGACAGTCAGCTTTGTCAAACTAACCAGATCTGGGTCAATTAAGAGAGAAGCCTCTGTGAACACCTGTGGGAGTTTCTAGATTAGGTTAATTACAATGGAAAGATTCACCCTAAATGTGAGCAGCAGGTGGCCCAGATATAGAGGTCTAAAGGAAAAAGGGGTTGCTCTTTGCCGGCTTGGCCTTCTAGTTCTTTCTGTCATATCGCCATCACCTGCTGCCATCAGAACCCCAATTGTTCAGCCTTTCAACATGGACTGAAGACCACTGGCTCCCCAGGAGTCTCCCTGGATTTAAGAGGCAGATTGGGATTATGGGGGCATGTAGCCCCATATGCTAAGCAGCTCTGGGTCCTCAGTCCTCCAGTGTGGAGGCTGCCATTGTTGGAATATCCAGACAATACTGTGTAAACTGAGCTAGCAGATGCACTTTTAATAAATATATTCCTGCTATAGATTCTGTTCCTCTGGAGAACCCCCCCACACCCAACAACCAGTACACGGTTTATGGTTTTTGCTTATGCATTACATTAGTAAGAATTTGGAGTTCCTGATTAAAAAAATTTCAGGGACATATCCTTTATGAAACATGAAAGTCATAAATAAAAGGTCTGTTTCTTTATTAGTTGATGGAAATGTGGTCATACCTTACTCAAAATTGAATTGAAAAAGTGCAGTCTTTGCTATGTCCATGATTCCTGTATTTAAAAATGGTTACGGTGTATGTAATAGAGTCAGTGAAGGGACTCTAGCCGGCTTGAGCATGGCAAACATGGCTCTGGCGGGTGGGCCTTGCCCTTCTCCCTCATTCCCTATTGCCTTACTAAAAACCATTAAATTACATTCCTAGAGCTAGCCACCAAGGTTTGTTCCCTTATTTGGCCCCCTCCACCTCCTGAGCCTGACCACCAAGGTCCAGCTGTCAAAATATTAAAGTCTAACAATCAAAAGCCCCCTTTGGTTCACTTAATTAACATGCCCAATTCAAATTCAGCACCTTATCCTAGCACATGGTTCCCCCTTTCCCTTTATAAACTGCCATTTTCCTAATGGCTACATGTGTCTCCCCTTTATCCAGAGACAGTCCTTTGTCTCCCAGGACAAATACCCCTTCCACCTCTCCCTTGTCCTCTATCCCTGTCTTTGTCTCTGATTCCCTGCCCTTCATCCCTCTGGGACAAATAAATCTCCTTTGTGCTGAGAATTTGGTTTGGGGGTCCTGAGCTGATATTTATTCTTATAGTCAATAAGGATTTGAGATGTTATTCCACTTTGAAATCCAAGTAGACAAGTCCCCTGGGGAGAGTGAGAAGTAGGATTCTTAACAGAGAAGCAGGTGTGTGTGTGTGTGTGTGTGTGTGTGTGTGTGTGTGTGTGTGTGTGTGTCTGCATGTCTGTGACCAAGATCTGGAACCAGCAGAAGAAACAAGGTCATGCCCTTCTAATCATAGTCTAAACCAATGGGGGTGTTAGATGTGAAGTTGGCTGTTTTTCCTGAAATGCCAAGGGTGTCTGGGAGATGGGTTTGGGCCTGGTAGAGATAACCCAGACATTGTGAGGGAAGAAAGATGTGGAAGACCCTGATGGAAAACGCTCACAACAGAATCACTCATGACCGAATAGAAGAGGTTTTACAACTTTGCTTCCAATGCCTCCTTTGGGGCTCATTCTTGCTAGAATTTCCCCTCAAAAGGCCTCATTACTCAGTAAAATCTCTTAGAAGTGACAGGACTCTCTCAGAAGATCTTTCTGCTCCTGTGAGGCCAGAGTCCAGCATGGGGCCTCCTATAAGATTCAACAGTGGTGACAGCCAATGAGAATTCAGGAGTGATGGAGAGGTGCCCACTACATGACCCTTCTTCACCCGGGAAGAAGCTGAGCTTTGCTGTATCGAAGGGCCAGGCCACGATGGTTCTAATGGAGTCTTGTGTCTTGAGCCATGGTTCTGACAGGCTGTCTCGTCTGTTCTTTCTGTTCTCACAGAGAAGCCCATGTCTGGCAAGAAGACAGTACCAGGAGGTCACAGAGACACTGGAGATGCCCAGCCTCCTAGTCCAGTGCTGGGCGAAAGCTTCGCATATAAGCTGTTGCATTTCTAAAGCATTTAACCCTCCATGCACCTTCTTGAACAAACTTGAACCTTAATCACTCCACTTGTGCACATGGGTGTAGTGAGACTCTCCACACTAGGACTGAGGAGGTGAACCACAGGCTGGGAGTTTTCTTCACCCAGACATGACTTGCAGCCCCTTTTTCTCCACCAGAGCTTACTGCAGGCCAGGCTCAGCCTCAGACGGCTTCCCTGATTAAGTGCATTCCGTTAAACACGGAACTGAAGGAGGGAAAGTTGTAATGAAGAGAAAGACAGATGAGGCTTTTGGAATGAGCTCTGTCTTCTCCCAGCTTCTGCTTGCTAGCCACACTCCCCATGTCATTTTGACCATGTTCTTAGCCATTCTCCATCTTGGTGTCTTTATTTGTGAATAGGTGATAACGGTGGTCCTCAATCTCTGGGCTGCTTTAACAGTATTAAGAGCAGGAAGAATGCACAGAGCTCACCAGAGTCTGTCTCCTTCCTTCCCCCCTAATGGAAGCATAGCATGGATGGGTCGGAACACGGACAGTGTGACCCACAGCACCACAGCATGCATTGTTTGGTCCTCTACACTCCAATAAATGGTTTCATTAATTTTCTGGCAAAGACAGAAAAGAAGAGTTGGCAGCTTGCCAGGGCTAATGGGCTCCTTTTGTAGGACTTTGTGCCCAAGCTCTTACCCAATATTAATCTGCAGGGCAGTGCAATCCAAATTAGACACAGCTCTACAAGCCTGACACTTAAGGGTGGAGGAAGTGTTGATTCTAAAGCTGTGGTTTCAGAGCCAGCTATGAGTTGGGCTTGACTGGGGAAGCTCTGGGACAAACGGGCCTAGACTGCTCCCCTAAACATTCAGACTGAGTTGGCGTGCAGTGATATCCAAGCATTGGTGTTGTTTCTAATGGTAATGGCAACAAGGCACGAGAGCCCTTTGAGGGCAACTGTTGGGTTCCGGGGACCCTGCCCCCAGAGGTGGACGTCAGCTGCAGGAAGAGCATCCATTGACTCTGTTGCTGCTATTCCCCCAACTCTAAAGCCTTGTCCTCTGTCCTGCCACCTCAGTGATGGTGCCTGTCAACCACCAAAATGCCTCTGGGCCTCCTATAGTTTCCCAGGTCCATTGTGCCCAGAGGGTAGGGTGTGAGCTAATGAGAGGGAACAAGGGAGATAAATATCTCTTTCTGCACTAATCCAAAGACCTGCCTCACAAGCATTTCCCAAGATGATTGACTAATGGGGGTATTTGTCCTTTTCAGAGAAAACTCTTACCCCACCTGCCAGATTATGGCCAGTCTCCAGTGTCTCCCCAAGACCGCAGGAGGAATCCCCCTGCATCTTCTAGTGTCTCTTTGGCTTACTTGTAGCTCATACTCAGAAATGAGAACCTTAAAAACTTACCCTTACCAAATCTTTAAGGACCTACAGTTTCTAGAGTATCTTCACCAAGGGGCTGGTCATTAGGTCCCTGGTATGACCAAGGGAGTTATTCTGGTCCAAAGAGACCGATGTCTTTCAGGACTTCTGTGTCCTTGTGCTAAATTCCTCTGCCGAGCTGGGGTGTACAGTCCCCCTTAGACTCGTAGAAAACTAAGTATCCAGCACGCTTTTCTCAGAGCTGAGCTTTCCCCTGGGGTATCGCGTTCTTGTCATTTCATGCATCGTGTGGTCTATTTTAAAAATGATTCTCAAATGTTTTTATTATGAGATGACATAAGTTCTGTGAGATTCAAGAGATAAAAGGGAAGACTGTCTGTTTCCTTCCCCTCTCTCACAGACACCCTTCTCCGCCCTAACCGCCTTCGGTTTGGTGTACATTACCATTTGTCTTTTACTAAGGGCTGTACTTTAATGTTCATCATCAGAGCGCAGGTGCATTTTAACATAAAACGCCTGGTGGTAATTTCCCAGTCTCCTTGACCATGGGATCAGACATTTGCATGGTGCTCTGATGAGTGTGGCGGTGCTGTAAACAGCCATTTGCCAAGTGTCAATTAACTGGTCATTTCTAATTTTTCATGATTATCACTAATGCTACAATAAACATCATTATGTATTTTTCATCTCAGATAATTTACATTGGTTTGATTCCATAAATGGAATTACTTCGTAAAAGAATACAATCTAAAAAAGCAATTTACAATTTAATAGGGTGATAGGAAAATAAGAAAGATACACAGGCAAGCAACTTATTTGGTTAAATATATTACAGTTTACTTGTATTATTAAATACTGCAAAGCTGATAAAATGTCACTACAGGAGAAAATGCAGTATCACAGAAAGACTTACCCTTTGTAGTAATTTACATAACAATGTACCCAAATTTTTATGTAATTGGCATAAAAGCATTTTAAACTTTTATTTAGTTTTATTTATGTGTGTAAAGTTATATAAAGGCATTTAAAATTTTTTCATGTATTTTTATATGCGTGTGTGCCCACTTGTATGTATGTGCACCTTGCGCATGTTGTTCCTCCAGAGCCTAGAAGAGGACATGAGTTCTCTAGGTGGTTGTGAGCTAACCAATGTGAGTGCTGGGAACCAAACTCCAGGTCTTCCCTAAGCACTTCTCACAGCCAAGCCTTTTCTCCAGACCCACATATAAATGTATTGTTATAGCCCCAGTATATCCGTGTAATTTATACGTGAGTACAGTGATAAAGAAGGGCCAACTCTGTCCTGAAGGAATGTGGAAGGCTGGCTCTACCAAGAATGAAGACGGATTAGAACATCTCTGCAATTAAAGAGACTGCAGCATCTGTGCGAGAATGGTGTTTAAAAGAAAAGCATGCAGGAGTGACCAACCGCTTGCTGAGAGTGGCCAGAATGTAAATCCTAGACTTTGCAGGAAACAAGGTCTGTCACCACTCAGCAGAGTGAAAAGAGCCACAAGTGACACTCACAAGAGTGCACACAGCTGGGCTCAAACACAGCCCACTTACAAGACAGACCTTAGCCCCTATACGCTTAGAATGGAAAATCCAGAAATAATATAGACCTGAATTCAGTAGCAACTCAGATATGCAGGCGCATAGACAGGACGAGCCAACGGAGTGATCGTACACTCACATGGTACAAATCAGTTGCCAACCTATCAGGAAGGAGCTCTTGTTCTCCCCCTGCTATGGGTGAAAGAAACCAGTCTGAAAAGGCCAGTAACAGGCAGAGCCAGCCCAGGGTGACAGAGGGGAGCCAGAATGAGCTGTTAGTGGCCGAGTGAAATCAGATAGCGTTTAGATTCCCAGTAATAGTCCATCGATTGCTTGGACTCAGTCTGTTGGTTTACGGTAAGTTGTTACTGTTCATGTTTATGACAGATAGGCCTTTCCGTGTGTATATTGTGATTTTAATTTCTAAAAGCAATGAGGATATATCTGAAAAGAAATAGTTAAGATTAATCGATGCAATCTAAAGTTGACAAACCAGAAAACAAAAGCAATCTGTTTTCATATTTTCACCCAGAAGAGCACTGTGCTGTAGAAGCTTCTAGAACAGTGACGTGTTCCATAACTACCCCATCCAACATGGCGGCTTCTAGCTGCATGAGGACAGAGCACCTAAGTCATAGTGAGTGACTGAGAAACTGGAGTTTACGTCTTGTTTAATCTTACTGGGTTTTCATTGGAGAGACACACGCCACATGTACAGCCAAGCTTCTTAAACTGTGGATCTTGACCCCGACATTTCTGAATGAGGTGGCTTCTGGACAGGCAATGGCCAAAAATTAATCCAAAATCAAACAACTAGTGAATGTTGCTGACAGCATCTGGCTGGGTTATATCATGTGACCCCACTGCTGTCCTGGTTAGGAGCACACACATGCGTCCTCTGCCCTGTGCACGCCATCACAGCATACAGTACTGGTCAATGTTGCCTGAAACAGCCTCAGATTCAGTTATAAGCTACAGCGTTTTCTCCGCACATGGAAAGCTTCGTACCCTTACAGAAACACAGCCGTTTAACAATGGAAAACAAAGGCAATGTTTCCCTACCGGCACTCCTCAGCATGCAAGTTTCAAAGTTTATCTTTGGGCTGCATTATGTTAGAATGTTTGATATTCAAAACTGCTGTTTGATTTGCTGACTTCAGGTTCATAAAAAATTATTAAATAAATTTTGACTTGGAATTAGGACAGCTTTTCCAACAATTTCTGAGATGACCCTAAATAGAGTCCTGACATTTTATACTACAGTCTTATGCAAAGAGGCATTTTGGGCATTGGTAATTATAAAATCAAAATATTGATTGACTCTCGAAGACATTGAAGAAGCTCCATGTCCTATAGTATTAAATGTACAGCCAAGGTTTAACTCTTCATGTAAAAAATAGGCATATTCCTCTTATTAGTATGAAAATTTGCTTCCATCTTTAATAAATGGCAAAATATATGTATGCTAGTAAATTCCTTCAAAATAATTTTTTATGATTTATTATCAGTAAATTTTGGATTTGTATTGCTACTTTACATACCTATATACCTGGGTCACATAAAAGAAATTCTCAGGCCAGAAGAGGCCACGAATAGAAAAGTATAAGAAGCCTGGCTTCAATGGCTAGGAAACAGGAATGACGGAGCAAGTGCTGTGGGAACAGAGTCCAGCAAAACTGCTTCTGTCCGTTAGTGTGAGGGAGCCAGGACAGAAGCATGGTGCTTTTATATACAACTCTTCTGTTTTAATTGATTTCTAAATCTGTCTCTATTACTTAGAAATTAAAATTAACTATTAGGGCTGGAAAGATGCCTCAGTGGCCTGGAAGTCTGGAGGCCTGAGCTCAGTTCCCATGGTGGAAGGAGAGGACCCATTCTACAGTTACCCTCTGACCTTCTCATAAGCAAACACATGCTTTAATGTAAAAAGTATTTTAATATGGCTGTGGTGGCACATACCTTCAATCCCAGCACTAGGGAGGAAGGAGAATCTCTGTGAGTTCCAGGCCGGCATGGTCTACAGAGCGAGTTCTAGGACAGTCAGGGACCCTGTCCCAAAAAAAAAAAAAAAACAAAATAATTTTCAAAAAGAAATAAAGCTCAGAAAATGTATTTGTGACAGAATTTAAGGTGATTTTTCTTTTCTTAAATTTTTTTCTTTTAAAAATATTATACATAATATCTAAACATTTACCTTAAGCAACCATGAGGGGCAAAAACAAATCAATAAAAATCAAAACTTTAACTAAATACTGACTGTAAATCAGGAAATTCTTTTAGCGCTCACCTTGCTACTCTAAGGGAAATAATGTGTGTAATGATAGCAGGTTATCTTCCCTTTTCAATATTTAATATCTAAACTGCTAAACCGAGGTTTTCCGTGGACTATTTCTTCAGCCCCGCCCCCGCCCCTCCCCACCCCTCCCCGCCCCCGCCCCGCCCCCACGCCCAGACACACAGAGGCCAAGCTTGAGCTGAATCAACACGCAGGATATGGTGGTGGCTGCCTTTGCCTTCTGATGGCTTGAGCGTGTTCTTCTGCAGAATGACCTTGCTTCCCTGCTAGCCTGTCTTGGAGCTCAGCAGCAAAGTACAGGGATTATTTTTAGTGGACTTTATGTGGAGTCTGTGATGAAGATGACGGTAAGTTTCTAACTGTATCCGTCAACTTTCCAGGCTCTCCTCCCCATGTGGGTGTTGGAGGCTCAAGTCCCATTGTCCACACCAGCCTCCTCTGTCTTCTCTTTCTTTAGGGCAATGGTTCTCAACCTTCCTAGCGCTGCAACCCTTTAGTGCAGTTTCTCATGCTGTGATGGCCCCCACTATAAAATTGTTCAGTTGTTACTTCATAACTGTAAATTTTCTGCTGCTGTGAATTACAATGTAAATATCTGACAAATGACCCCCAAAGATGTCATGAACAGGCTGAGAACCACTGCTCTAGAGAAGTACAACCTTCCTTGATGTCACCTGTGTCTATCCAGATTACCAAGGTTGAGACCTGGAAGTCCCCCCTAGAACTCTGCACTCCGGGTGAATGCCCCGACAAGAATGGCTTTCTTCCCTCCCTTTTTCCTTCCTGCTTAGTGCTAATGCCTCCTTCAAGACTTGCAGCAAATGTCACCCTTCAGAATCCTCTGATTAGAGAAGCTAATCACAGTGACATATGGTCCACAAGGCTTACCAAAGCTGCTCAAGGACAGTTTGAGTCAAAGCTGTTGCACCAAAATCAAGATCCCTAGCCAGGGGAGCAAGGACATTTGCAAAGCACACTTAGAGTAGTAAGTGGCTGAATTTTAGAATATACAAATTTTAATACTTAATCTGTTTAAAAAATTAAACCAGGGCACTGGAGATGTAGCTCATTTGGTAGAATGCTTGCTTAGCATTGTGGAAGGCCAGCATTCACACACACACACCCAGGACTGCCTAACTAGGTATACTGGCACATACCTGTAATGCTAGCGCTCAGAAAGTAGAGGCGTGAGGATCAGAAGGTCAAGGTCATCCTCAGCTACGCGGTGAGTTTAAGATCAGCTTGAGCTACAGGAGACCTGTCTTCAAACAAAATAAGACGAAGTAAAACCAGGAGTTTTGGAACACTTAGCCATTTGGTAATAAGTATTTGAAGCTGAAAGACTGAGATAGATTCTGCTATTACAAAATGATGTTGGATGCCCATAGGTCAAAGTTCTGACAACACAGAACATATGACTAAGCAGAGAGAGGTGGAGAAATGTAACATGAGGGCCGGCTTGTTGGGGTTTATGTCCCACCTGGTACCCCACAGCTGGCAAGTCCCAAAGAAAATCACGCAGAGAGTCTACATTAGGTTATAAACTGATTGGCCCATTAGCTCAGGCTTCTTATTAGCTCTTGTAGCTTATATTAACCCATTATCCTTATCTATGTTAGCCACATGGCTCAGTATCTTTTTCAGCGGGGCAGGTCACATCCTGCTTCTTCGGTGGTCTGGGCAGGAATGGGGGAAGAGCTTCCTTCTTCCCAGAATCCTCCTGCTTTCCCTGCCCCGCCTCTACTTCCTGTTTGGTTTTCCTGCCTATGCTTCCTGCCTGGCCAATCACTGTTTATTTAAAACATGATTGACAGAATACAGACAATTATCCCGCACCAGAGAACAGGTGGGGTTTCCAAGAGGAAGAGCACCAGGCTGAAAGAGATATAGAGAGCAGCTGGTCCACAGAAGTGCCACATCTTCCCAAAGTGTTCCTCTCACTACCCCGTCCATGGATCGTCCTTACACTAACCTCCACCCCTTACTTTTATGACGAAGTCATTGGATTTGGACCTAAAAAAAGTTGATGACAACACCACTTTTGATGGCTGAAGTAACCATTTGTACGTAAACTTACAGAAAACCCCTTTAGATGGGAAAGAATGTGGTTCTGGAGTCAAACTGTTACAGTTAGTATAGGAAGTGTGTGAGAGAAAGATGCCATGCGAAAGAGCTCAGGTGGAGAAGTTTTTATTGGGGGAGAGTGAATGGGAAAATGGGAGAGGGGAGAAGGGAGACTGGCCTCTGGGGACAAGAGTGGCAGAAGATAAGAGAGAAGAGAGAGAGACAGAGAGAAACAGACACAGAGAGAGACAGAGACAGAGAAGGAGGGAGAGATGGGAGGTGGGTGGGACCCTTTTAAATGGGAACATAGTGAACGTGCACAGGAGGTGCTCTTAGTGGCCACAGCTGAGGACCTATACTCCAAGGTCAGGCCAGTACAGATGCCTGAATACTAACAGGAAGTGTCTCCTAATAGGTTCAGATGTTGAAAGTATACCTCCCCTCAAGCTGGTGGAGTCCATTACTGAGAGGTAACTGGATCAGTAGGCTTCTGACTTGATCAGTGTGTTCATCCACTAATGAGCTCAAACTGGATGAGATGTCCTTCCTGGTTGGTGAAAGTAAGGTCTCGGTTTGTGTGTGGGAGAAGGGGGATGGGTTGGGATCTCTGAAAGGAATCTCTTGCCCAGGCCCCTTTCTCTTTCTGCTTCCTGGACACTACAACCTGAGCAATTTGTTCTCTCCCATACTTCTGCCGACATGCTGTGCTTTCTCTCCAGGGGCCATAGCCATGGAACAAGCTGATTCTGTGGGGAAAGCTCCGAGACCATGAGCCCGGGGAAACTTCCCCCTCCTTCCGTCCTTCAGCTCACGGCCTTTGCCACAGCAGTGAAAGTTAGTGCACAGGCAGACCCGGTGTCAGACTTAGCTAACTTCCTGGGCTCTGACTTAGGCTTTGTCATTGGTCTTTAACACCCTCACCTGAAACTAGAACAACCCTCACGAGAGTGAGGATTTTATTGAGGGAACCAGAAAACTCAGGTTCTAGGTCTGAATAGATTCAGTAAATATCACCCTAATTTCTTTCTACTCCCTCCTTCTCTAGTCTAGGAATTGGTAGCAGAAGGTGTGTCCTGTGCATTTGGGATTCCACTCTGGCACACAGCACTTTGCCTGGCATATAGAAGTTGTCCCCAAAGAATTTTCTATTTGACTTAATAATTAAATCTATAGAACCCTATGTTCTATCTTAGTGGAACTGTCATTTTTAACCATTAAAAATACCCACATATGGGTAAGTTTAAATTTCCGATAAACAGCAAATAATTTGTGTATTATGCCCACTGTACATTAAATAAAAATGATAATGGACCAGAGAGATGGTCCAGTGGGTAAACACATTTGCCGCCAAGCCTGAGATCAGAATTTGTTCTCAGGACCACGTGAAAGGTGAGCATCTTAGGGTTTTTTGCTGTGAAGAGACACCATGACTGTGGCAACTTTTATAAAGGAAAGCATTTAATTGGGGCTGGCTTACAGTTAAGAGGGTTAGTCCATTGTCATCATGGTGGGAAGCATGGAGGCACACAGGCAGAGATGGTGCTGGAGAGGTAGCTGAGAGTTCTACATCTGGATCCACAGGCAGCAGGAAGAGACAGAGAGTCCTGGCTTGAGCTTCTGAAACCTCAATGCCCACCCCTAGTGACATAATTTCTTCAACAACGCCACACCTACTCCAACAAGGCCACACCTAATAATGCCACTCCCTGTGGACCTATGGGGCCATTTTTATTCAAACTACCACAGAGAAAATCAAGTTGTCCTGTGACCTCCACCCATATGTCATGGAGCACATACACACACACAAAATTAATTCATTAATTAAAAAAATATTCACAGTTGAACTGAACTTGTGAATTCATCTGGCAGTTCTTCATGCTGGCCACTAACTTCTTATCAGTTGACACACTCTGTTTATAAATATCAGGGATCTGTTTCTATGGAACATGCCTTCTTTTCAGAACAAAAAAGAATAGGTCAAGTCAGGTCTGGTGATGCATGCCTGTGTTCCAACTACCAGGGAGGCAGAAGAAGGAAGACCACAAATTCAAGGCTGTTGGGGCAGCAGTGTGAACTTATGGGTGGCTTAAGCAAGTTAGTAAGACCCTCTAATAAAATAAATCTAAAAAAATAAATTGGATTTTCAGTGGTAAAACACTTTGCATGGGGAAGACCCTAGATTTAAAGCCAGTATGAAAGAAAGAGGAAGAGGGAGAGGAAGGGAGGGAGGAAGGACAAAAAGGAGGGAGGAAAGGCGACAGTGAGGCAGTACCCTCTCTCACTTGCAGTTTGCATTGATGACACAGAGATGCTAACTCTCTGTTATAAAAATGCTTTCTAGGCACAGGAGACACATGGCTCCCCATTGTCCCGGTCTGACCTGGTGTCCTAGTGCAATTATGAATTGTTCCTCCTCTCACTTTCCCAGATGACCCAGTTCGGATGATAAATGATATGGCTTCCTGTGTGGCAGGCCCAGGGCCAGGACATTAGCCCCTGCCATCTGTAACCAGAGGGTAGCTGAGGGTATTTCCTAAGCCATCTCCCACAGCAGTGGTCCCCACTCCTGCCCGGGTCTCCACCCTCCTGCTGGCACTTGCTTGGTATTTTCCTTCAGTCTCCCCTTCTCTCATGGTCTCTGCATGTGTACACATATGTCCATCTTTTTCCTGCTCTCTCTGGTTCCCCGAATTCTCTCCTTGCCTTTGAGCCTTGTAATTTTGTTTGAAGCCTGACCCCTTCACATCTTTATTAGCATCCCATGGCTGCCTTCCCCTGCTCTGCATCCCCTACTGCTACCTGTGAGATGCTCACTGTTTTCTGGGAACTGAGAAACGAACTGTGTAGGCCTATGTTGGAGGAGACACTGTCTCTCTCTATTCTCTGCCTACTAAGTTCACACCCAGGCAGCTTAACCCTGGTTCTCCAACACAGTATCTGCCCTGGGTGCTGGACGATCATTTTAGTGGAAATAAATGCCGAGTGTGACCCCGCGTGTGCTGTAGAAGTGTGACCCTGTTTGT
The DNA here is from genome assembly GCA_004026605.1 of Ondatra zibethicus. Classification (NCBI taxonomy): domain Eukaryota; kingdom Metazoa; phylum Chordata; class Mammalia; order Rodentia; family Cricetidae; genus Ondatra; species Ondatra zibethicus. The sequence goes on along the minus strand of PVIU01002212.1, from coordinate 323 downwards.
CCTGCAGAAGTGTGACCCTGTGTGTGCTGTAGAAGTGTGACCCCATGTGTGCCATAGAAGTGTGACCCTGTGTGTGCTGTAGAAGTGTGACCCCACGTGTGCTGTAGAAGTGTGACCCCACATGTGCTGTAGAAGTGTGACCCCGTGTGTGCTATAGAAGTGTGACCCCACGTGTGTTGTAGAAGTGTGACCCCACGTGTGTGCTGTAGAAGTGTGACCCCGTGTGTGCTATAGAAGTGTGACACCGCGTGTGCTGTAGAAGTGTGACCCCACATGTGCTGTAGAAGTGTGACCCCACATGTGCTGTAGAAGTGTGACCCCAT